>JANGZZ010000516.1:0-12016 GCA_026225955.1 Clarireedia paspali | reverse complement strand
TATTTTATAAATAAGAATTATAAAGAAAATATTATAATTCTTTATATTATTAATAGTAATAATATAGATATTATAATTATAAAGAAGATTTATAAATTATTTATAAAAGTTATAATAATTATAATTAATTATTATAATTATATTATATTTTATATTTAAAGTTAATAATTTATTATAAACTTTATTATTACTTTTATTATTAATATATTATAAAAAGTATTATAAAATATATTTAAAAACTAATTATAATTACTTATAAATATATTTTAATATTTCTTCTTTATATTTTAATAAACTACTTTATTTATTTAAATAAATAAATATTTAAAAAGTTTCTTTTTCTTTATATATTATATTTAAACTCTTTATTATATAATAAATAAAATTAAAGAATATTAAGATATATTAAAAAAGTTTAAAAAAGAAAATATATTATTAAAAGTAAAAGTAGAAATTATTATATATATATATTAGTTAAAATAAAATTAAATAAAAGATAATATTTAAATAAAAACTCTTTTTTAAATAAATTAAAAAATATAAGATATTTAAATTTAATAAAACTTATAAATAGATTTTATTAAATAATATTATATAAATTAATAAAAAATAATATTATTTATTAAATTAATACTTTTATTAATTCTAGAACTAATATATATATTTTAATTAATATTTTCTTTTTATAATAACTTTATTATAATCTTAAATTTATAATTAAATATTTAAAAACACTTTTATAAATTAAAAGATATAATAATATAAATAAACTATTAATTATTTATTATACTTTACTTAATCTTATAATTAATAATTATATTTAGTTATTTACTTTCTTTTTAATTATTTATTTTAATAATTATATTATAATACTAAATTATAAATAGTTTATAAAGAATTATATATTAATTAATTATATTTAATAATACTTTATTTAATTAAAAGATTTACTTTTAATAATAACTTATATTAAAAATTATAATATTAATATATAATAATATAAATTAGAAAAATTAAATAATATTTATTAAATAGATATATTTTAATATAATTTAAAATTTGAATTAGAAAATTATAAAATAAAAATATATAAAGAAAAATTATACTTTATTAATAAAGTTATTATTATAATAAAATATATAAACTCTCTTTTTAAATTTCTATTTATTATATAAAATATACTTTCTAAACTAAATAAGAAGTTAAAATTATTATAAAATTTATATAAGATTTTAATTAAAAAAGTAATTAATTATATATAAAAGAAATTAAAGTTAATTAAATTATTAATTTTTATATTTAATATTATATTATTTAAATAATTTTTTAAATCTCTTTAGATTTTATTATTTTAAAGAAAATTAAATATTATTAAAATATATATAATTTTAGTTATTATTATATTATATATTTATAAAAATAATAATAATAATAATAAATTATTTATAATTACTTTATATAAAGTTGATTATTTTATTAATTAATATAAAAAAGAATAAACTTTTAAATAAAACTTTATTATTTTAATTATATAATTATTAATTTTAATAAATTATAATATTATATTATATTCTTTTATAAATATTAATACTAAACTATTAATCTTAATTAAATATATTATATATATCTATATATTCTTTAAAACTAAATTAAATATTCTTTTATTTTATTATCTATATAATTATAATATCTAATTAGAAAATAATAATAAAAAAACTTTTAAATATAGTTTATTATATAAAATATTATTAAAAGAATTAAAAGTAATTAAGAAATATATTATAAATAATTTAATAAAAAACTTTATTAAATTAAATTAAATACTCTTTATTACTTTTATTTTATTTATAAAGAAATTTAATAGTTTTTTATATTTATATATTAATTTCTAAACTTTAAATATTTTTATTTATAAAGATAAATATTTATTTTTATTAATTAATAAAATTTTAATTTAATTATTAAAAGTTAAAATATTTATTAAATTAAATATCTATTATATATTCTATTATATTTAAATAAATCTAATATTTAAAAAGTATATTATATTTTAAATTTAATATAATATTTATAAATATAAAATTATATTTTCTAGATTAATTAATAGTTTAACTATATATTTAATAGAAATATTAGTTATATAAAAAGATAATATTTTTATTCTCTCTACTTTATTATTTAAATATATATTATATATATTTATATAATTATTAATTTAAACTTTTATATTTACTTTAAATATTTATCTAAGTATTTCTATATATATATATCTTTTTATATTAAATATCTTTTTTAAAGAAAGAATTTATTATATCTTTATAATTTTTAAAATAAACTTTATATTATATTATATTAATATATAATATTTATTATAAAATCTTTAAATAATTATAATTATAGTTAATAACTTTAAGATTAAATTAGATATATATTATAAAAGCTAAATTATTATTAAAATATTATATTTTAAAAATCTTATAAATAAAGTTAATAAGATATTAATTATTATAATAATTACTATTAGTAAAAGAAATATTATATATTATAAAAGTTATTTAAATTAATAAAATATTTTATATAATAAATAATATCTAAATTAATTAATAATAAAATTAATTATCTATATATATTTATAAATATATTATAATTAATAAAATAAAATATAAATAATTTATATAATAATAAAATATTTATTAATAATAATAAATAAAATATTTAATTATTAATTATTTAAAGTATTTATATAATTATATAAAAAGTTTATAAAATAATAAATATTAATATAAGTTGAGTATAATTTATTAATATAATTATTAATTATATTTATAATATATTCTTATAATTAGTTAATTAAAAAGATATTAACTTTATTTCTATTATTATTACTTTGATATTTAATTAGAATTTAAAAATATTTATAACTTTAGATTTTTCTAAGAATTATAATATAATAATTATTAGAAATATTATATTTATATTATTTAAAGATAATATATTTAATAATAAAGATATTAAACTTTATAATATAAATAACTTTTAATTAATATATAATAATATATAGACTAGCTCTAATATATAGATATTAATATTCTAATTATTAATTGATTTTTAATTAAGTAAAAAGTTATTATAAAGTATTCTAAATAAAACTAGAATTATTATAAAATAATAAGAATAAGAATTTAAATAACTATAATATTTAAATAT
Organism: Clarireedia paspali; assembly: GCA_026225955.1. Lineage (NCBI taxonomy): Eukaryota > Fungi > Ascomycota > Leotiomycetes > Helotiales > Rutstroemiaceae > Clarireedia > Clarireedia paspali. Next base: position 8,809 of record JANGZZ010000516.1, on the reverse strand, counting down.
AAAGTTTTTAATTATTAAGAAATCTGTTTTATTATATAAAATCTTTATTCTCTTTAATAATTTAAATTGATAATTTATCTAAACTATTTAATAATTAAATTTAATAGTTTATTTAAACTACTTAGTAACTAAGTTTAATAATCTATTTAAACTATTATTATATAACTTTTTATTATAAATACTTGTCTTCTAAATTATATAAAAGTAGTTAGGATTCTGATTACTAAGTGATAATAAAGTTATATAATAATATTATAAGGTTTATTATTAATAATAGTTATAATATAAATCGATTATAATTATAATAGTAAATATAAATAATAACTTGAATTTAATCAATTAAATAAATTAAATATAAAGCTTTATATATTATAAGAAAACTATCTATTTATATAAACTTTTATTCTCTATTATCCTAAATATCTTAAATATTTTAAATAAATAGAATATCTAAAATAATTAAGATAATTATATTATATAATTACTAGATAACTTAAATATATAATCTTTCTTTCAATTAGTTTAGATAACTTATTTTATTTTATTAAATATATTTCTTTTTATTTAAAGTTCTATTAAAAGTATTTAATAGTTATCTTCTTATAGAATTCTATTACTAGATTTCTATTAAAAGAATATTACTAATATTAATATCTAGCTAATAGTTATAATTATAAGTTCTACTTTTTAAATTTAAAGTTTTTAAATATCTATATAATCTAAAGTTATAATATTATTCTCTTTCTAGTTTAATATTATTTTAATACTTATTATATTAATATAAAATATCTACTTAGATTTCTTAATAAATTTATCCTTCTTCTTTTCTTTATTATATTTAAAGAATTGTTTTATATTATAAAAAGTTATATTACTATTTATTTTCATTTTAAGAAAAAAAGGAAAATAATATTTATAAAGTATTCTTGTTATTCTAAGAAAGATCTTAAATATTATATACTTCTTAGAACTAATTATTATAGAGAATATATAAAAAGTATTAGATAAAAAGTATATAATATATATAAAAGTTCTATATTAGAATAAGAGAGTATTTATTATAAAAAGGTTTATTTAAAGATTAAAGAAAAGAAAGTAATTACTTTTTTTTAAAAAACTATAATGAAAATTCTTTGATTATAAAAATAGTAGTGAAAGTTGAAAGAAAAGACTAGGAAAATATTATAATATAATCTATATATAATTAATATATTAGAGGAGTTCGAAGAGAAGAAAAGATTAAAGTAAAAGAGAGTTAAATAGATTATTTAGATATTTATCTTTATTATTATTAACTTGTTTTCTTTTAAATTACTTTCAATAAATAACTTTAAACTAACTACTTAGTTAGAAGATATAAATATCTTTAATAGAATTTCTCTAAATATTATAAATAGTTTAAGTTCCTAATTAGTTTCTATATATTTTCTAAATATAAATATCCTTCTTATTTAATAAGATAATAAAGTTATTCTCTAATATATTTATAGTTTAATATTTCTTCTACTTTGTATTTAATATTTAAATTAACTAGTTTAATTTTAATAAATAATATATTTAATACTTTTAATAATATTAGTTTAAATAATAAAATATAGAAGATTAAATATATTCTTATTATTATTAATAACTTTAGTTTATAATTAACTAGTTTAACTACTTTATTAATTTTAAAAAGTCTTAATTTCTTATAATCTAGTTTATTATTTAGTTTTTTTATATTAATATTTTATTTAAGAAAATAAACTTTATCTTTTTTTTTAAATATTAGTTTTATATTATATTTCGAATTATAATAATTTATAGTTTATTATAAAATAAACTTAATATTAAATAATAATTATTTATATAATTTCTTTAATTTATCTACTTTTATAATATCTATATTTAATTTTATTTCGTTTATTAATTATATATTATATACTCTTAATTCAAATCTAAAGTTAATATAAATTAATATTATATTTATAATTATTATTTCTAAAGTATTATATATAAATTATATAAATAATAGTAATTCTATCTAATTATCTTATTTATAATTAATATAATATTATAGATATTATTTTAAAGTTTAGTTTAATTATTCTATTTAATTATTTATTTATAAATAAAATATTATAAATAACTTTCTTTTAATTTTTAATAATATTATAAATATTTATTAAAATTTTAATATAAAAAACTTATTTTAATTTAAAATTATTTTTATTAATATTCTATATATATTAATTATTATTTTTAAAAAGATATATATTAGATCTTTTATTATATTATTTTCTTTATATAGAATTATATATCTAAACTTAGTTAATTAATTTATAATTATTAAAATAAAGTTATATATTATTTTTATAATTAGATTTTTTAAATATAATAATTTAATTATAAAGTTTTATATAATAAACTTTTATAACTAAATAAATATATTTAAGCTTTTAAATTAATTATATAAAATATATTATAAAGTTTTATTCTATATATAAATATTATAATTTTTAATAATTTCTTTAACTATCTTTCTTATTTATAAAAAATAATAGTTCGCTTTAATCTTTATAAATATTTTTATAATTCTTTAATATCTGTAAACTAATAGTTTATATTATTTTTAAATATATTATTTAATTAATATTAAAGAGATATATATCTTTTTATAAAAGTAAATAATATTATTCTTAATTATAAATCCTTTATCTAGTTATTTTAATATTTGTTTTATAATAAAATTATTTTTATAGTACTTTTATACTTATTTCTCTAAATAGTTATTATAAAGTAATATTATTATAACTAGTTAGATTATATTGAATATTAATAAATCTTCTTTTTCTCGAAATATAGTATATAATTTATATATCTTATTCTTTAGATATTTCGGTTTTCTACTAAGTATATTAGCTCTAATATTTTCGTTTCTTTTAATATATAATATTTTAAAGTTATATATAACTAATATTTCTATTTATTATATTTATTATCTATTTAGAACTTTAGTTATTATAAAGTATATTAAATTCTTATAATCTAAATAAACTTAGATTATATATTTAAATCTTTTAAAGTAAACTCTTTATTCTTTGAAAATATTAATAATAGTTAATAACTTTTTATTATATATCTTATAGTTTAGCTTTATTAACTATAGCTTTCTAAAATAATATATTACTAATTACAACTTCCTATCTTTACCTAATTAGCTAAGAACTATATTTAATATATAATCTAATATATTTATCTTAATAATAATTATTCTTTTAGAATCGAAGATAATAAAGACTAGTATTTATATAAAAGCTTATTTAAAAGTATTAAATATCTATTATACTATATTACTTTATTTATACTTTATATTCTTTTTAATTAACTTTATAAATAGTATTGTGATTTTCAAATAATCTTTAATAAATTATTTATAGAAGTTTATAAATCTTAAAAAGGATTATATTTTTTTAATTTTAATAAGTTATATCTATTTTAAAACTTCTTTAACTTTTCCTAGACTTATTTTAAATCTATTAATATTAATAATATATTTTAAGAATTCGATTTTAATAATATAGAATTTATATTTAAATAGTTTTAACAAGATATTTATATTTTAAAGAATTTCCAAGATTTCTTATATAATTTTAATATACTTTTCAAAGGTTTTAATAAAGATTAAAATATTATCAAGATAAATTATATAATAATTATCAAGATACTTTTTTAACAAGTTATTAACTAGCTTTATATATATAACTAATATATTTATAAATTTAAAAAGTATTATTTAATATTTATAATATCTATATTAAATATAAAATATAATCTTCTATTTATTACTTTCTTTAATTTAGATTAAATTAAATCTTGTATATTAATTTAATTTTATAAAATATTTAACTTTCTTAATTCGATCTTATAGTTTACTAGCTAATAATAATAAATATTAATTCTTGATAATAATAGTATTAAGTTTTTAGTAATTAATAATAAGTTTATCTTTCTTATTCTTTTTCTTTAATATAAAGAAGATTAATACTTTTATAAATAAAAAGAATTCTCTAATAAATCTTTTAATTAAATTTTTATCAAAGTATTTATAAAGTAATTTAAATTTCTTTTTTAATAATAGTATAATTAATAAGAATAATAGTTTCTTTCTTTCTTTTAATTTTATTTTATAATTTTAAAACTAATACTTTAATAAAATATCCTTTTAAAACTTCTCTTTAAAAATCTTTATATATTTCTAATATTTTATTAATATATCCTTTAGTAAAAGATCTTAGATTAAATATTTAATCTTCGAAGTATTATTCGCTTTTAATATAAATAGTTTTTCTTATTACTTTCTAAACTAAAATATTAGTTTTATAGAATTTTATATAAACTTTATTTTATATTTATATTTATCTAATTTCAAAGTCCTTCTAATCTAGTTAATATATAGATTATAATATACTAACTATAGTATTCTCAAAGTTATTTAATATTTTCTTTATAAAACTAAATTTATTTATATTTACTTAAAATATTATTCTATTTATATTTCGAATTCTTTTATTTTATATTAAACTAATCTATTTCTTATAATTAACTACTTGTTAACTAGATATAGTATATATAAAACTAGTTTCTTAAGAGTTTATAATTTTATCAAAGTAATAGTTTTTAGTATTATAAAATTTTCTATTACTTCTAAGTTTATTATTACTTAGAATAATTATTTATTTATATATATTATATAAAGAAATTACTATATCTTTAAAAAGTTTCTTAGCTTTCTAACTAATTTTTTAAATAACTTTATAAGTTATTTTTAATTAATATAAAGTATTTTATAATAAAATTCTATAATTAATATATTTTATTATATTTTAACTTTATTATTTATTAATTTTATATAGTAAATTTAATCTTTTATTAAAAACTATATAATTAATTATTTTATATAAATATTCTCTTTATTTCTAATTTAATATTAAAATTATATTTTTCTTAAATATTAAAATATAACTTAATATTATTTAATCTAAAATATAATATCTTTGAAATCGATTTTAGAGGATTTTTAATAAGTCTTTCTTATTTTAAATTATTTCTATTTAAAATATTTATTATCTATATATTTTAATATATAAACTTTATTTACTTTAAATTTAGAATTTCTAATATAATTATAATATTTAACTACTTAATCTAAGTAAATCTAAATTCTAACTTTTTATATATTATTTCTTTCTTTAATAATCTATTCTTTATTTATTTATAATAAAGTATATATTATATTTTTTAATTATTATCTAAATATATCTACTTAGTTTCTCTTCTTTTATAGTTTCTTAAAATATTAATTTATATTATCCTTTTTTAATTAGTATACTAAGTAATAATTATTATAATATATTATCTATAATAATAATATATAATTATTATCTTGATTTTTTAATTATCTATTTATTATACTAATTTAATATTTAGATATATTCTAAGTATTATTTTCTATTAATATATTAAACTATCTTTTCCTTTTCTTATTTTTCTTTAGTTTTTATTTTTAAAACTTCTTTTAATAGTCTTTTATTAAATAACCTTGAAATCTATATTCGAAATAAAGTTTTTTTTTTTATTTATAATCTTTTTCTTTTTAGAAAAAATTATTATAAGATATAATAGTATCTATTTATATAAAGTTATTATAATTACTATTATATTTCTTTAATTAATTAGACTTATAATATCTTTTATCTTTTTAAGATTATTTAACTTGTTTATTCTATTAATATTTATATAATATATTATCTACTTAGATAAATTCTTTAATAAAGGTATTTAGATTATTATATTTAATAGATCTTTTTAGTTTAAACTTAATAATTAATTTAAACCTTTTATAATAATAATTTATAACTACTTTATCTTTTTATTTTATAATATTTATATAATATTTAAATTCAGTAATATATTTTATAACTAATCTAGTTTATATTAATTTATAGAGTTTTTTTTCTATAACTTTTTTTTTATTAGTAATATTAAATATTTAATAAATTTCTATTTTGAATTCTTTGAAGAAGCTAAAGATAATTTTAGTAAATTATATATAATCTACTAGTTTTTTATCAAAAAAATCTTATAAATATAATTAGATCTATTTAGCTATTTCCCTTCTAAGATATAAAATAATCTAACTATTTATTATAGTTTGTTAATTAAATTTATTCTAATTAAAGATAATATATATTTCGATTTAAAGTAAAAATATTTTAAATTTATAATAATTACCTTTATATTTATTTAGTAAAGCTATTTCAAAGGTTTTTATAATTATAATTTTATATAATTTATTTATTTTAATATTATCTTCTATATTTTATTAATTCTCTAAAATAATAATAGTCTAAGTACTAATCTAACTATTTAATTTAGATATAATAAGGATATCAATTCGATATATAAAAGTAATAATAGTATTTAAAATATTATAAATATTTATCTTCTAAATTATATAAAAGTAGTTAGAATCTTAATTACTAAGTAATAATAAAGTTATATAATAATATTATAAAGTTTATTATTAATAATAATTATAATATAAATTGATTATAATTATAATAGTAAATATAAATAGTAACTTGAATTTAATTAATTAAGTAAATTGAGTATAAAGCTTTATATATTATAAGAAAACTATTTACTTATATAAACTTTTATTCTTTATTATTTTAAATATCTTAGATATTCTAAATAGATAAAATATCTAAGATAATTAAAATAATTATATTATATAATTACTAAATAATTTAAATATATAGTCTTTCTTCTAATTAGTATAGATAACCTATTTTATTTTATTAGATATACTTCTTTTTATTTAAAGTTCTATTAAAAGTACTTAGTAGTTATTTTCTTATAGAATTTTATTATTAGATTTCTATTAAGAGAATATTACTAATATTAATATTTAGTTAGTAGTTATAATTATAAGTTCTACTTTTTGAATTTAAAATCTTTAAGTATTTATATAACTTAGAGTTATAACACTTTTATATAAAAGTTTTATTAATCTTTTTTATAATTAATCTAGATAATTTATTTATTTAATTTTATTTTATTAAATCTACTTCTTCTTATTTAAAATTTTATTAAAGATATTTAATAATATTATTTAATAGAATTTTATTAATAGATTTTTATTAAGAGAATATTACTAATATTAATATCTAATTAATAATTATAATTATAAATTCTACTTTTTAAATTTAAAGTTTTTAAATATTTATATAACTTAGTTTATAATATTATCTTTTCTTTATATTAGTTTAGTCTTTTAAATTTTAAATAAATAAATTTTATCTTTATAATAAAGATAATTATTTTAGATTTCTTCTTTCTTTAATATATTACTAGAATATTCAAAGAAATAAATTATAAATCTTACTTTTAAAAATAGAATTAAAAGAAATAGAATTGAAATAACTTTTTATATTTATTATAAAAAAGCTAGTTATTAATATATAGTTTTATTAATTAGCTTATAAAATGAATATTATATTAAATATTATTATTAAGATAAAATATATAATATAATAGAAAGAAATAAAATATCTTCTTTATTTAATTAAGATTCTATTAATTATTAAAAAGAAAGACTTAATATTAAAAAGAAAGAAATAATAGTTAAAATTCTATATTTATATAAATAAAAGAAACTTCTTTATAAAAAAAAGTAATAAATAATCTAAGCTAGTTTAAACTTTACAAATAAATTAAATACTTTAAAATAAAAAGAAATAGAAAAATATAAAACTTTAAAGAAGAAAGTATAAGAAATTTAATAATATAAAGTTATTATAATTAATAAACTTAACTTCTCTAATTTATTTAAAATCAACTTTTTTAAACTTGATCTTTTTATTATTTAATCTAAATATAACTAATAGATAATATTAGATTTTTTTAATAAAAATCTTCTAATAACTTCTTTAAATATTTAAATTAGGATTTAAGTTTCTAAATATTTTTTAAATATAAATAATTCTTTTATTTAACTAAATATTTATTTTATCTTTTAACTTATTTAATATCTAATATTTCTTCGATTTTATATTTAATATTAAAGTTAATTAGTTTAATTTTAATAAATAGAACTAATAATACTCTCTTTAATATTTATTTAAATAAAGATATATAAAATACTAAATAAATATTTATAGTTTTAAATAAAGCTAGTTTATAATTTAATATTTTTATTATCTTTTTGATTTTAAATAATTCTAGTTTCTTATAATTTAGTTTTTAATTTAATTTTTTAATTTCAATATTCTTTTATAATAAATAGATTTTATTCTTCTCTTTTAATATTAACTTCTAACTATATTTTTAATTATAATAATAAGTAGTTTTCTTAGTTATAAACTTTAATTCTTTTATAAATTTATAATATAATTATTTTAACTTTACTATTTAGATCTTTATTAACTTATTATTAATATTAATAGTTCTTAGTTTTTAATAAACTATAAGTTTATATCTATAATTAATATAAAATAAATTAATAAATATTATTTCTATAATAGAACTATTATATATAAATTATATTAAAAATAATAGTAATATCTAATTTATTTATTTATAATTAATATAATATTTTAAATATACTTTAACTATTTAGTTTATTTATTTATTTTCTTTATTTATTTATAAATAAAATATTATATTTATTTTCTTTTTAATATCTAGTAATTTAATTAATACTTTCTAAAATTTGGGTTAGGGTTAGGGTTAGGGTTAGGGTTAGGGTTAGGGTTAGGGTTAGGGT
>JANGZZ010000515.1:0-12087 GCA_026225955.1 Clarireedia paspali | reverse complement strand
AAGTTTAAATAAATATACTTTAATTTTATAATTATATATATAAGTTTATAATAAAGAAAGGTCTTTTAATTATATAAGTTATTAATATATATAATTAATTAGTATATAGTTTTCAACTAATTATTTATATTTTAAAATAATTATATAAATTTCTAAATAAATAATTAAAAAGAAAGTAAATAATTAGATATAATTATTAATTATAAAATTAAAAAGAATATAATAAGTTATTAAAAGGTTATTCTAATTATTATATCTTTTAATCTATAAAAGTATTTTCAAGTATTTAATTATAAACCTAAGATTATAATAAAGTTATTTAAAAAAAGAAATATTAATAAATATAAACTTATTAACTTTAAAGTTAATAAAAGCTTTAATTTAATAAAAGATATTATTCTTTATTAATTTATAAAATAAAGTTATATAGTTACTTTCTATTAGTTTAATTAAATTTAAATATCTTATATCTTTTAATTTATTTAAAAAGAAGTTCTTTTCTAAATAATATCTTTTATTTAATCTATTTTTAATTATTTAATATAAGTTATAACTTTGATTTAAATTATAATTAATATATTATCTTCTTTTTAAATATTCTTTATTATATCTTTATAACTCTTATACTTAACTTTATTTATAATATAATATAAAGTCTAAGTTTAAATATTATTAATAAAGAAAAAGAAACTTTTAATATAATTATTTAATTAAATTAATAATATAGTTTATTAATATAAAGAGAAGAAATATTAGAATATAATTATTAGAAAAATAGTTTAAACTATTATAAATTAATTAGTTATAACTAATTAAATTTAGATTATATTATAACTTTGAATATATATTATAACTTAATTATAATAATTTATAATTATAATAATTATTTTAACTAAAGCTATTTATATTTATTTAACTATTTTATAAACTATATTAATAGAATTAAAATAATAGAAAATTATAATATCTTTATAATAACTTTTACTTTTATATAAACTTATAATAGAATATTCTTTATAATTATTATTAAATTTAAAGTTAAGATTATTACACTTTTATTTTTTATTAATAATATTAATAATACTATTTAGTATTTCGAACTTTTAATAAAAGAGTTTAAAAAGAGTATTATCTATTTAAATTAATAATTAATAAATATTTTAAATATATTATTCTTTAATTAAATTAGTTAAAAAGAGAGTAATTTTATTAATTAGTTATATAAATATTATATTCTTTTAGAAGTATAATTCTTTATTAAACTTATAAATTAAACTTTCTATTTAGTTAAATATATATTAATATTTAATATTATTATTAACAAAGCTATATTTATATTATTTTAATTAGTTAATAAAGAACTTCTTTTAAATTTAAACTAAAGATTCTTTATTATTTAAAAGCTTTATAATTAAATTAAGAACTTTAATTAATATATAAATTAATATTATTAGAATATTTAAATTATAATATCGCGAGTTATATAAAGGTTATAAAGACTTTAAAGATTATAAGTTATAAATTATATTATTATAAAGTATTTAATTATAAGTTATATTATTATAAGGTACTTATTTTTAATTTAATTAAAAAAGAGAATTATATTTAATAGTTAAAAGTCCTAATAATTATTATATAAACTAACTTATTAATATATTATACTTTATATTTTATATTTATATTTATAATATAAATCAAGTTTATATCTTAATTATTTAAATTATTAAGTTAATTATTAAGTTAATTAATAGTATTAATAAAAAGACTTTTTTAATAAAGAATTAAATTCTTTTTATTACTTTCTCTTTACTTTTACTTTAATATTATTGATCTTAGTTATTAATATTAATATTTTAACTAAGTTAAAATATAAAAGTAATAGATATTAAATAATATTAAATAATAAAAGTTAGTTAAATAAAAGAAAAACTAATTTAATAATTTAAATCTAAAAGAGATTTATCTCTTATTATTATTAATAAAAGTGATAATTAGTTAATTTTAAGAATATTTTAAATACTAATTTAAAAGTTAAAGATTATAATACTTTTTATAATATTATAAGATAGTGAATTTATAAATTTTATAATAAAACTATCAATTTAAAGATATTAAATAACTTTAAAATTAATAATTAAAGAACTAAAAGGATTATAAAAATCTAAAAGTTTATATATAGAAAGTTATTATATAAAATAAGTAATTAAGTTATATATATATTAATATATATATATAGTTTGGTTCTTAAGTCTAATTTATATATAGTTAACTTATATAATATTATAATAATTTAGTTCAAATCATTATATTATTTTCTTCTTTTAAAAAACTTACTTTTAAATATTCTAATTAATTATTAAATTATATTCTATAAAGTTAATAAATAAATATAAGTAGTTAAATAGTTATTAAATAAATATATTAAAAAAGAAAAAGTAAAAGTATATTTTATTCTTTAATTTATATTACTATAAACTTTTTTTTATTAATTACTATTATTAGATAATTACTTTTAGTATAATTATAATTATCTTTATTAACTTTTTATAATTATAACTATTTTAGAAGTAATATTAAAAAGCTAAATACTTTTAGATTAGTATAATAGAAGTTATAAAGAAATATTAAAGATATTTTAAAATTCGATACTTTATATTATACTAAGTTTATATTATAATCTCTTTATTAAATATAATACTTTAATAATCTTTATTTTAAATAATAAACTAATATTTATTTTATCTTATATTTATTTATTTTTATTATATTAATTAATAGAAGTAGTTTATTATACTAACTTAGTAATAAATTATTAATTACTTTCTTTAATTTATTAACTAGAAATATATTATAGATATATATAATACTAAGAAGATCTAAATAATAAAAGTAATTAATCTATTTTAAAACCTTAAAATATTTATTTATTAGATAATCTAGTTTCTTTAAAAGTTACTAAATAAATAGATATTATATATTTAATTAAATATAATTATTAATTTAGAAATCTTCTAATTAATAATATTTATTAATTTAATAAATTATATACTTCTAAGTAATTTAAATAACTAAATAAATATATTCTAATATTTTATAATTATAATAAATATAAATATATATATTTTAGATATTAAAGTTATTAATAAATAAATATTTAATTTACTTTTAATTTTATATAATTTTAAAAATATATTTATAAAGTATTTTAAAAGAAAATAAATTATTAAAAGAAAAATATAATAATATTAATTATATATAATCTATTATAAATAGGAATTTAAATTAGTTATTTTAATAATAGTTTATAAAAAGTTATAATTACTTTTATAAATACTAATTATAAATTTCTATTTATTTATTAGTTTAAAGATAATTTATAATTAATAATATAATTTTAATTTCTAAGATATTATTAAACTTTGTTTAGAATAAAGATATAAATTATAAGTTATAATTAGAAAGTATAGTAATTAATAAGTTATAATACTAATAAATATATATAATATATAATTTAGTTTATTTCTAAATTATTATAATCTTATAATATAGAATTATAATTACTTACTTAAATAAATAGTTAATAATTATAAATATATTATTATATTTATATTTATCTTTATTAAAATTATAATAATCTATAATAATATACTTTTATATATATATAGGAATTAATAATAAATATAATAAACTAAAAATCTTATTTTTTAAAATAGAATTATAATAGTATATATAATAGTTCTAGATATAAATTATAATATTATTCTTTATTAAATATTAGTAATAATACTCTTTAAATAATATATAAGTCTTTTATATATTTAGATAAATTATAATAACTAAGTTATATATTTTATAAATTAGAAGAGTCTTTAAATACTTAGTATTTAATATTATAAAATAACTTTTATATAATAATAAGTTTTCTTTAATTTCTAGTTTTAATATAGAATCTAGTTTATAATAACTAAATATAATTTTTAAAATATTAAAAGATTTATATTTTTAATTAGTTTATAAAACTTATAAAACTAGATTTATTAAATTTATTAAAAATAATATTATATTAACTTTTTATATAAAAGATTTAAAATAAAAATATAATTAGAAAGTTATAATCTAAAAGTCTAATTAAACTTCTTTAAATAATTATTATATATATTATTCTTTCTTTAATTTATTTTAAAAGTTTATTTTATTAATTTTATAAATTAATATATTAATTAAAAAGTTATTTTTATCTAGTTAATATATAATAAAGAAATAGTAATTAATTAAAAATTTAATTTATTAAATTTATTAAATATTAAAAACTTTAGTTATTATAAAATATTCTAATATTTTATAATTAATATAAACTTAGATCTAATATAGAGTATTAGTTAGTTTTATATACTAATATAAAAATAACTTTATAATTATAAGTATTTCTTTATTATAAACCTTATAATTAAGTTTAATTAATTATATAGTCTTTAAGAAATAAATTATTAAAAGTTAATTATTATTATATTTCTATAATAATATATTAATAATAACTTTATTAAAGATATTAATTTTAAATATATAAAAGAGATTATAATTATAATATTATAAAAATAATATAAAGGTAAAAGCTTTTTTAAGAATATTAAATAACTATTAATAATTAGTATTAAAATTAAATTAGATTAAAACTTTAGTTAGATTAATTAATAATTTAATAATAATATTAAAATTATAAATAAAGTATTTATAAAAGTTATAAAAACTTAGAAATAATTAAATACTTTTAAATATAATCGAGTATATTTATTTTTAAATTATAACTATTTTCTTAAAATTAACTTCGATATTATTAATTGATATTATAAAGCTAAAATACTTTATATATTTAATATTAAACTTATACTTCTTAAAATCAATTTATAAACTTATATCTTCAAATCTTTAAAATATTTAAATAATATAAACTATATAGTTTAATTTATTTTTAAAATAAATAAAGATATTATTAAAATAAATAATATAAAAAATATCAAGAAAATTAAATAATATATTATTTATATAATATTAATATATTATTAAACTATTAGTTAATCTAAAGAGTATAACTTTATATTTATATATATTATATTAAGTATAGAAGATAATATACTTTTTAAAGATTAGATTTATATAAATATAATAGAATATTTAATAGATATCTAGTTTAGTAAAGATTTTAACTTTTAAAAACTTAGTTAAAATCTTATTAATAAATAATAATAAATATTAATCTTTATAAATAAAAGTATTTAAAGTTTAGAAATTAATATATAAATAAAAAGAATTATTAAATTTCTTTATAAATAAAATAGAGATTATAAAGAGAGTTTAATTTAGTTTAATAAAGTCTTTTAATAAATTATCTATAATATATTTCTTAACTACTTCTAGTTCCTTTAATAATATCTTATAAAGTAAATTATATTTAAAAGTTTTTTCTTTATTATTCTCTAATTAGATCTTATAATTATATAAATAATAAAGAGATAAAATATTAGATTCTACTTTAGAAAATATATAAATATAGATAATATATTTAATTAGTATAAGTAATTTAATATTCTTAATATTTATAAGAGAATATATAATATTAATTTAGTTTATCAAAGTTAATAACTTTGTAACTAAGTTAATTATATTTTATTTAATAATTTATTAGTTCTTTTACTAATTAATTAAAGTATTAATCTTTTATAAAGTAATTATAAAAAGTTTATTATTATTATCTCTTTTATAAATATAGTTTAAAGCTATAATAAATATTATATATATCTTAATTATATTTAGTTTATATTTTAACTTAAAAATCTATAAAAGCTTTAAATATCTTTTAAATATAATATTAAGTTTAAAAGTTATTAACTTAATTTACTTTAACTTTCTTTTTATAATAGTAATTATATCTTTAATATATTACTTATAAGATATAAGTCTAATAACTAATATAATTAATATAATTATATAATTATTCTTTATTATATTAGCTTTTTTAATAAAATAAATAAAGTAAATATTTAAGGTTTCGTGATTTTTTTTATATTTATAAAGTAAATTTTTAATAATATAATATATATCTTTAATAGAAAATAAAGATTTTATTTTAGTAGTATTCTTATATAAATTCAAGATTTCTCTTTTATATTTAATTAACTTCTTGTTTTTTCAGTTAAATTTAAAGTTGTAATATAATATATTAGTTATATAAACTATATTTATTATCTTAGACTTAAATAAATATACTTCAATTTTATAATTATATATATAAGTTTATAATAAAAGAAAGTCTTTTAACTATATAAATTACTAATATATATAATCAATTAGTATATAGTTCTTAACTAGTTATTTATATTTTAAAATAATTATATAAATTCTTAAATAAATAATTAGAAAGAGAGTAAATAATTAGATATAATTATTAATTATAAGATTAAAAAGAGTATAATAAATTATTAGAAAGTTACTTTAATTATTATATTCTTTAACTTATAAGAATATCTTTAAGTATTTAATTATAAGTTTAAGATTATAATAAAGTTATTTAAAAAAAGAAATATTAATAAATATAAACTTATTAACTTTGAAATTAATAAGAGTTTTAGTTTAATAAAAGATATTATTCTTTATTAGTTTATATAATATTATTAAATAATTATCTTTTATTAGTTTAATTAGATCTAAGTATTTTATATCTTTTAATTTATTTAAAAAGAAGTTTTTTTTTAAATAGTATCTTTTATTTAATTTATTTTCAACTATTTAATATAAGTTATAACTTTGATCTAGATTATAATTAATATATTATTCTCTTCTTTAAGTTTTTCTAATATATTCTTATACTCCTTAATTTTATCTATTATATAACAAAGAGTTTAAATATAATATATAAAGGAAAAAAAGTTTCTTAAGTATTTATCTATTTAAATAAATAAAGTAACTTATTAAAATATAAAGGAAAAATACTAAAGTATATTTATAAATAATTATAATTATACTTTAAATATATTTTATAATATATTAATAATAAGAGTAATAGTAGAGTTTATAATAAGTTATTAACTTTGAATATAAAATATAATATAGTTATAATAGTTAATTATAACTATTATAACTTTTATAAATAGTTTATAAATCTTCTTTATAATTATAATATCTATATTATTATTATTAATAATATAAAGAATTATAATATCTTCTTTATAATTTCTATTTATAAAGTAGTTTATAAAAAAGTATATATAATAATCTTGATTAAACTTATAAATAAAATCGATTTGTTTCTTAATATCACTTTTAGAATAATTATTATTATTATCTTTATTAACTAGATTAGCTAATAGTTTAAATTATTAATAAAATAATTTAAACTTAATACTATTCTTTTAAACTAAATAATAATAAATATTTTATACTTTTTATTATTTAATTAAATTTATTAAGAAGTAAATAATATCTTTAATTAATAAGTTAGAAGTATATATATTATATATATAATATCTTTTAATAAATTATAATATTAAGCTTTTAACTTAGTTAATAATATATTAATATTTAGAATTATTATCTATAAAACTATTAGTATATTAGTATATCTAGCTTTTAATTATTTTCTTCTATATATAAATAGAAGTTTCTTAATTATTAGAAAGTTTAGATTCTAAAAAAAGAACTTTAATTAATATATAAGTTATTAAAATTAAAGTTAAAGTTTAATAAATAATCTATAATTATTATTATAAAGTTAGAGTTTAAAATATATTATAAATTGTTATTATATTATATTCGATTATAAGTTATAATAATAACTACTATTCTATTTTATTTATAAATATTATAAACTAAGTTTAGATTTATTATATTTACTTTAATAATATATTAACTATTAAATTAAAAGAAAGTAAAAAGATTATTATTAATAAACTAATAATAAAAAAAGCTTTTTAAACACTTTTATCTTTTTAATATCACTCTCTTTATAAATAAATATTAATATTTTAAATAAAGTAAATAGATTCTAATTAATATAAATAAATAAATATAGAAGGTTTATTTTTATTATACTTTAAAGATAATTTATCTTCTATTTAGAATAATACTTGATTAGACTTAATAAATTCTTAAATATTAAACTAAGTTTTAAGAAAAAAGATTAGAAAACCTTCTTATTATATAAAGATTTAATTAAAAATATTAAAAGATAAAATATATAAATACTTTAAAAGAGATATTCAAAATATAAATATTATTAAATTAAGTCTTTTAAAATTTAAACAAGTTTATAAATAATAAGAGAATAAATACTATATATTAGTAAGTTAAAATAAATCTACTTTTACTATTTAAAGAATTATTAAAAGAATTTAGAAGTAAAAAGAAATTTATAATAATATTATTTAAATAGTTATTAATATAATTAAAAGGATTATTAAGTTATTAATAATATAACGAAACTATTAATTTAGAGATACTAAATAATTTTAGAATTAATAATTAAAGAATTAAAAGAATTATAAAAATCTAAAGGTTTATATATAAAAAGTTATTATATAGAATAAGTATTTAAGTTATATATATATTAATATATATATATAGTCTAATTCTTAAATCTAACTTATATATAATTAATTTATATAATATTATAATAATTTAATCTAAATTATTATAAATTTAATTATAATAAAAAAACTTTATTAACTTTTATTAAAAAGTATAAATAATATTCTCTATATTATTATAATATTTATAAATAAAAAGTATAATAAAAAAGTAAATATTATATATCGATAAGTTAAAATAGATTTACTTTTATTATTTAAAGAATTATTAAAAGGATTTAGAAGTAAAAAGAGATTTATAATAATATTATTTAAATAGTTATTAATATAACTAAAAGAATTATTAAATTATTAATAATATAATGAAATTACTAATTTAGAATATTAAATAACTTTAAAATTAATAACTAAAGAACTAAAAGAATTATAAAAATCTAAAGATTTATATATAGAAAGTTATTATATAGAATAAATAATTAAGTTATATATATATTAATATATATATATAATCTAATTTCCAGGTTTAATTTATATATAGTTAACTTATATAATATTATAATAAATTAATCTAAATTATTATAATTATTATATTAAAAATAATATCTTTTCTTTTTTTTTAATATATTAATTAAACTAAATAATTAAAAGGTAAATAAACTTTAATTAATTTTATTAGTTCTATTTATTTTTTTTATTAGAATCTCGATTATAAATCTTAATCTTTTAAATAATAGTTTAATTATTAATATATTTAATAATTAATTATTATTTAATTCTTCAAAATAAAATTTAATTTAATTTCTTTTATATAACTAGTTATTATTATATAATATATATATAAAGTTATATAGTTTATCTTCGATTTAGAAAAATATATATTTAGATATTTCTTTATTTAAATTATCTTTATATTCTTTATAAAATATATTAATTATATTAATATATTCGAAGTTTATTTTACTTCTAAGTTTAATAATCTTTTTAATTATTAATAAATCTAAAGGAATAGTAATATTTAATTTTAAGTTCTTTATTTTAATTCTTTCTAAACTTTATTTATTATTAATAAAGTTTATTATTTTTATACTTTAAATTTAATTTAAAATAATTAAAGTTTTATTATCTTTTTAATCTTTAAACTAATTATTAAAGCTTTATATATTTAAACTACTTTTATTATTATTTAAATATAAGTTATTATCTTTAAAGTAAATATTATTAAAAAATATCTATTTATTATTATTAAATTTCTTTATTCTCAAAACTTATTTATAATAGTTCTATTTATTAGTATTTTCTAAAATAAACTCTTTAATAAATAAAATAAGTTTAATAATATTATTACTTTTTAATATTAATCTATCTAAGTTTTCAGTAATATTTATATTAAAAGTTTAAATAAAGTTATTTAATAATTCTTTTAAAATTAATTTTTATTTTTTAGTAACTTTAGAATAAATAATATTTTCATTAAACTAAATATTTTAAATAATAATAATTCGATTAAATTTCAAGATCTATATTTTATAAATTAATATACTAAGTATATAATCTATTAAATATTTAAAGTATATTTTTAGATTTACTTTATATTACTTTTTATTTATTTATATTTCTTATTTTTTATTAAGAGAATAAATATAATAATTAAAATAGTAAATACTATTCTAATTAGAATATAAATTAATAATAATTAATATTATTAATATTAGATTATATTAATAAAAGTATTATTTAAATTAATTTTTAAAAACTTTATTTAAAGTTTTAAACTTTTACTATTATAAAGAACTAATATTATATAAATAAATTATAACGAAACTATTAATTTAGAAATATTAAATAACTTTAAAATTAATAACTAAAGAACTAAGAAGATTATAAGAATCTAAAGGTTTATATATAAGAAGTTATTATATAGAATAAATAATTAAGTTATATATATATTAATATATATATATATAGTCTAGTTCTTAGATCTAATCTATATATAGTTAATTTATATAATATTATAATAATTTAGTTTAAATTATTATATTACTTCTCTCTTTTAAAAAACTTATTCTTAAATATTCTAATTAGTTATTAAGTTATATTTTATAAAGTTAATAAATAAGTATAAATAGTTAAATAACTATTAAATAAATATATTAAGAAAGAAGAAGTAAAAGTATATTTTATCTTTTAACTTATATTATTATAAACTTTTTTTTATTAATTATTATTATTAGATAATTACTTTTAGTATAATTATAATTATCTTTATTAATTTCTTATAATTATAACTATTTTAAAAATAATATTAAGAAGCTAGATATTTTTAGATTAGTATAATAGAAGTTATAAAGAAGTATTAAAAATATTTTAAGATTCAATACTTTATATTATATTAAGTTTATATTATAATCTTTTTATTAAATATAATATTCTAATAACCTTTATTTTAAATAATAAGTTAATATTTATTTTATTTTATATTTATCTATTCTTATTATATTAATTAATAAAAATAGTTTATTATATTAGTTTAATAATAAATTATTAATTATCTTCTTTAACTTATTAATTAAAAATATATTATAAATATATATAATATTAAAAAGATTTAAATAATAAAAGTAATTAATTTATTTTAAAATTTTAAAATATCTATTTATTAAATAATTTAACTTCTTTAAAAGTTATTAAATAAATAAATACTATATATTTAATTAAATATAATTATTAACTTAGAAATCTTCTAGTTAATAATATTTATTAACTTAATAAATTATATACTTCTAAATAATTTAGATAGTTAAATAGATATATTTTAATACTTTGTAGTTATAATAAATATAAATATATATATCCTAGATATTAAAGTTATTAATAAGTAAGTATTTAATTTACTTTCAATCTTATATAATTCTAAAAGTATATTTATAAAGTATTTCGAAAAGAAACAAATTATTAAAAGAAGAGTATAATAATATTAATTATATATAATCTATTATAAATAGGAATTTAAATTAGTTATTTTAATAATAGTTTATAAAGGATTATAACTACTTTTATAAATATTAATTATAAATTTCTATTTATTTATTAGTTTAAAAATAGTTTATAATTAATAATATAATTTTAGTTTCTAAGATATTATTGAACTTTATTTAGAATAAAGATATAAATTATAAGTTATAGTTAGAAAATATAATAGTTAGTAAATTATAATATTAATAAATATATATAATATATAATTTAACTTATTCTTAAGTTATTATAATTTTATAATATAAAATTATAATTATTTATTTAGATAAGTAGTTGATAATTATAAATATATTATTATATTTATATTTATCTTTATTAAAGCTATAATAATTTATAATAATATACTTTTATATATATATAAAAATTAATAATAAGTATAATAAACTAGAGATTTTATCTTTTAAAATAAAATTATAATAATATATATAATAGTTCTAAATATAAATTATAATATTATTCTTTATTAAATATTAGT
>JANGZZ010000514.1:0-12179 GCA_026225955.1 Clarireedia paspali | reverse complement strand
AAAAGATATAATATATATATTATTATAAATAAATAAAGAATAAATTATTAAAAAAAGAAATAATATTTAAAAAGTTAAAGTTTAGATTTATTTAAATTAAATAATTAAATATTATAATTATATTAAAAACTTTAAATTTAAAATAAATAAAGTTTATATATTAAAATATATAAATAGTAAGTATTTTAGATAAAAATAATTTAAAATAAAAAAAACTTATTAAAAGTTCTTTAAAAAAGATTTTAAAAATATAGAATTTTAAATTAAATAATATTAAATTATATTTTAATATTTAAAAAAAATATAACTTTAATATTAAATTAGAAAAAAGAAGAATATTTATATTAAATAATTAGTAATATAGTTTTTAATAAAAAATTAAATATATTATATAAAATTAATAAATAAAAGAATTAAAGTATAATAGAATATATTAATTATAAAACTTTATTATAAAATACTTTATATTAATTAAAAATAATTTATTAAACTATTTAGAATATTAATTAAAAAGTTAAAAACTATTTTAAAATTAAAATAAATCTTTTATAAAATATATATAAACAAATAAATATTATAAACTATAATAGATTTAAAAATAATAGAGAATTTTATAATATTAAAAGTTATAATATTAATAAAATTATAAACTCTTAAAAAACTAATTTTATATATATTATATCTAGTTAATAAATAGTTAATTAAAGAAAATAAATTAGTTTAATATAAAATATAAGAATTTAAAATATAATTAAGATAATATTTTAAGTAAATATAAATAGATTTAATTTTACTAAAAAGATATTAAATAATTTTAAGAATATTATAACTAGAATATTATAATCTATATATTAACTAAATTAAAAGAACTTTAAAGTTTAATAAATATAAATATAAAATAAAATTTATATAAAGTTTTATAAAACTAATATTTTAGATTAAAAAGTAAAAAGAAAAATTATATATATTAAAAGTAAATAATATTTTAAAGATTAGATATTTAATTTAAAATCCTTTATTAAAGAATATATTAATAAAATATTAAAAATATATAAAGATTTTTAAAAAAAGATTTTAAAAAAAGATTTTATTAAAATATTAGTTTTAAAAATATAAAATAAAATTAAAAGAAAGAAAAGAATTATTATTATTAAAAGAGAAGTTTATATTATTTTATAAATATTTTAATAAAAATTTAATTAAAATATTTATTAGAGAATCTTTTTTATTTATAAAAATATTAATCTTTTTTATATTAAAGAAAAAGAATAAAAAAGATAAACTTATTATTAACTATTAAAAATTTAATATTATTATTATTAAAAATTAATATTTATTATTATTAGTTAATAAATTATAAGATCGAATTAAAAAGATTAAATATTATATAAAGTTAAATTAATATATAAGATTTAACTTAATTTAAATTAAGAAAAAAAATAAATAAAAGATTATATTTTATATTTAATATAAATATTATAAATATTAAATAATATTCTTCAAGTTTATAAATATACTAATAATATATATAAAATTAATTAATAATTTATTAAAAAAGTATTTTGATAATTATTATATAGTTTATTTTAATAATATTTTAATCTTTATTAAAACTTTTAAAGAATATATTAAGATTATATAGAAAATACTTTAGATTTTATAAAATATAAATATCTTATTAAAACCTTTAAAATATAAATTCTATATTATTAAAATTAAGTTTTTAAAATATATTATTAATATAATATTATAAATATTTATCTTCTAAATTATATAAAAGTAATTAAGATTTTAAATACTATTAATTATAATAATTAATAATATTATTATAAATTTATTATTAATAATAATTATATAAAGAATTAATTATAATTATAATAATAAATAAATAAGTAGTAATTATTATTAAATATAAAACTTTATATATTAAAGAAAATTATTTAATTATATAAACTTTTATATTTTATAAAATAAACTAGTAAATTTCTTTATTAATCTATTAAAAGATTAATAAATTAGTTTATTAATTTATTTTCCTATTTAAAGTTCTATTAAAGATATTAATAATTCTTTAAATACTATTTTAATAATAAATATCTTTTTATTTAAAATATTATTTATATTGAAAATATATTAGTAATTATAAATACTTTTTTTTATTTTTATATTAAAGATAAAAATACTTTGATTTTTCTTTATTATATAATTTTTATATAAAGATTTATATTTATTAAATATAAATAGTTACTTTTTAAATTTAAAGTTTTTAAATATCTATATAACTTAAAGTTATAATATTATTTCTTTTTTAATTTAATATTATTTTAATACTTATTATAATAATATAAAGTATTTATTTAATTATTTAATAATTATTTCTTTCCTTCTTTTTATTATATTTATATTATATATTTAAAGAATAAAATAAATTAAATTAAGAAATTATATTAAAAGATTAAAATAAAAAATAATTGTTTATTTTTATTATAAAAAGGCTAATTATTTTAATAATTATATTAAAATAATTATTAACTTTCTAAATTATTATTATATTAAATACTTTTAATAAAGTAAAATTTATAATTTTATTTCTTGAAATTAGATATTAAAGTTATTTAATTAAGATTTTATAAACTTTTAATATAAATATTTAAAATATAAAAAAAAAGTAATAATAATTATTTTTTAAAAAGTTATAATAAAGATCTTTTATTTATAAAAGTAATAATATTTTCTAAATAAATAGAAAAAGAAAATAATCTAAATAAATTTTAATTTATTTAATAAATTAAATAAGTTAAAAGAAAAAAAAAAGATTAGAAAATAAATAAACTAAATAAATTAAATAAGTTTTTTAAATATTTAGTTCTTTTAAAATTAATTCTTTAATCTTTAAACTTTCTCTAATAAATAATTCTAAGTTAATTATTTAAATAGAAATTATAAATTCTATTAATAGAATTTCTTTAAATCTTATAAATAGTTTAAATTTTTAATTAGTTTCTATATATTTTTTAAATATAAGTATTTTTTCTATTTAATTAGATAATAAAGATTTCTTCTAATATATTTTTAATTTAATATTTCTTTAACTTTATATTTAGTATTCGAATTTATTAATTTAATTTTAATATAAAGTATATTTAATACTTTTAATAATACTAGTTCTAAAAATAAAATATAAAATATAAAGTATATATTTATTATTTTTAATAGTTCAAAGTAATAATTAATTAGTTTAATTACTTTATTGATTTTAAAGAGTTTTAATTTTTTATAATCTAGTTTATTATTTAGTTTTTTTATATTAATATTTTATTTAAAGAAATAAATCTTATCTTCTTTTTTAAATATTAGTTTTATACTATATTTCGAATTATAATAATTTATAGTTTATTATAATATAAACTTAATATTAAGTAATAATTGTTTATATAATCTTTTTAGTTTATTTACTTTTATAATATTTATATTTAATTTTACTTTATTTATTAATTATATATTATATATTCTTAGTTTAAATCTAAAGTTAATATAAGTTAATATTATATTTATAATTATTACTTTCAAGGTATTATATATAAATTATATAAATAATAATAGTTCTATTTAATTATTTTATTTATAATTAATATAATATTATAAATATTATTTTATAATTTAATTTAATTATTCTATTTATTTATTTATTTATAAATAAAATATTATAAAGAGCTTTCTTTTAATTTCTAGTAAAACTATAAATATTTATTAGAATTTTAAAATAAAAAGTTTATTTTAATTTAAAATAATTTTTATAAATATATTATAAATACTAATTATTATTTTTAGAAATATATAAACTAAGTTTTTAATAATATTACTTTCTTTATATAAAATTATATATTTAAATTTAGTTAATCAATCTATAATTACTAAGATTAAATTATATATTATTTTTATAATTAGATTTTTTAAAGATAATAGTTTAATTATAAAGTTTTATATAATAAACTTTTATAATTAAATAAATATATTTGGATTTTTAAGTTATTTATATAAAGTATATTATAAGATTTTATTTTATATATAAATATTATAGTTTTTAATAACTTTTTTAATTATCTTTTTTATTTATAGAAAATATAAATTTATTTTGATTTTTATAAATATTTTTATAATTCTTTAATATTTATAAACTAGTAGTTTATATTATTTTTAAATAAATTATTTTATTAAAATCAAAAAAATATATATCTTTTTATAAAAATATATAACTTTATTTTTAATTATAAAATCTTTATTTAAATATTCTAATATTTATTTTATAATAGAATTATTCTTATAATATTTTTATATTTATTTCTCTAAATAGTTATTATAAAGTATTATTATTATAATTAATTAAATTAAATTAAATACTAGTAAATCTTCTTTTTAATAAAATATAATATATAATTTATATATTTTATTTTCAAAGTATTTAAATTTTCTATTTAGTATATTAATTTTAATATTTTTATTTTCTTTAATATATAATATTTTAAATTTATATATAATTAATATTTATTTATTATATTTATTATCTATTTAGAACTTTAGTTATTATAAAGTATATTAAATTCTTATAATCTAAATAAACTTAAATTATATATTTAAATCTTTTAAAATAAACTTTCTATTTTTTAAAAGTATTAATAATAATTAATAACTTTTTATTATATATTTTATAATTTAACTTTATTAATTATAATTTTCATAAATAGTAAATTATTAATTATAACTTTCTATCTTTATTTAATTAATTAAAAACTATATTTAATATATAATCTAATATATTTATTTTTATAATAATTAGTAATTCTAGATTAAAAATAATAAAAACTAATATATATATAAAAGTTTATTTAAAAGTTTTAAATACTTTTTATATTATATTATTCTATTTATATTTAATATCCTTTTTTATTAATTTTATAAGTAATATTATAATTTTCGAATAATCTTTAATAAATTATTTATAAAAGTTTATAAATCTTAAGAAAGATTATATTTTTTTAATTTTAATAAATTATATTTATTTTAAAACTTCTTTAACTTTTTTTAAATTTATTTTAAGTTTTATTATATTAATAATATATTCTAGAAACTTAGTTTTAATAATATAAAATTTATATTTTAAAGGTTTTAATAAAATATTTATATTTTATAAAATCTAAAATATTTTTTATATAATCTTAATATATTCTTTAAGAGTTTTGATAAAGATTAAAATATTATTAAAATAAGTTATATAATAATTATTAAGATATTTTTTTAATAAATTATTAATTAGCTTTATATATATTACTAATATATTTATAAGTTTGAAAAGTATTATTTAATACTTATAATATTTATATTAAATTTGAAATATAATCTTTTATTTTTTTTTTCTTAATTCGAATTAAATTAAATCTTATATATTAATTTAACTTTATAAAATATTTAGCTTTTTTAATTCAGTTTTATAATTTACTAGTTAATAATAATAATATTAAGTTTTTAATAATTAATAATAAATCTACTTTTTTTATTCTCTTTTTTTAATATAAAGAAGATTAATATTTATATAAATAAAGAAGATTTCTTAATAAATCTTTTAATTAAATTTTTATTAAAGTATTTATAAAGTAATTTAAACTTCTTTTTTAATAATAATATAATTAATAAAAATAATAGTTTTTTTTCTTCTTTTAATTTTATTTTATAATTCTAAAATTAATATTTTAATAAAATATTCTTTTAAAATCTTTCTTTAAAAATCTTTATATATTTTTAATACTTTATTAATATATTCTTTAATAAAGGATCTTAAATTAAATATTTAATTTCTAAGATATTATTCACTTTTAATATATATAGTTTTTCTTATTACTTTCTAAATTAAGATATTAGTTTTATAAAACTTTATATAAATTTTATTTTATATTTATATTTATTAAACTTCAAAGTTCTTTTAACTTAATTAATATATAAATTATAATATTTTAATTATAGTATTTTTAAAATTATTTAATATTCTTTTAATAAAATTAAATTTATTTATATTTATTTAGAATACTATTCTAATTATATTTTAAATTTTTATATTTTATATTAAATTAATTTATTTCTTTTAATTAACTATTTATTAATTAAATATAATATATATAAAACTAATTTCTTAAAAGTTTATAATTTTATTAATATTATAGTTTCTAGTATTATAAAATTCTTTATTATTTTTAAATCTATTATAATTTATAGTATTTATTT
The DNA here is from genome assembly GCA_026225955.1 of Clarireedia paspali. Classification (NCBI taxonomy): domain Eukaryota; kingdom Fungi; phylum Ascomycota; class Leotiomycetes; order Helotiales; family Rutstroemiaceae; genus Clarireedia; species Clarireedia paspali. Next base: position 5,903 of record JANGZZ010000514.1, on the reverse strand, counting down.
ATTTATATATATTTTATAAAGAATTTATTCTAATTTTAAAATAACTTTTAACTTTTTAGTTAATATTTTAAATAGTTTAATAAGTTATTTTTAATTAATATAAAGTATTTTATAATAAAGTTTTATAATTAATATATTTTATTATATTTTAATTTTTTTATTTATTAATTTTATATAATATATTTAACTTTTTATTAAAAATTATATTATTAGTTATTTAATATAAATATTTTCTTTTTTTCTAATTTAATATTAAAATTATATCTTTTTTAAATATTAGAATATAATTTAATATTATTTAATTTAAAGTTTAATATCTTTAAAATCTATTTTAAAAAACTTTTAATAAGTTTTTTTTATTTTAAATTATTTTTATTTAAAATACTTATTATTTATATATTTTAATATATAAACTTTATTTATTTTAAATTTAAAGCTTTTAGTATAATTATAATATTTAATTATTTAATTTAGATAAATCTAAACTTTAATTTTTTAAATATTATTTCTTTTTTTAATAATCTATTTTTCACTTATTTATAATAAAGTATATATTATATTTTCTAACTATTAACTAAATATATTTATTTAATTATCTCTCTTTTTTTTTAAAATATTATTTTATATTATTTTTATTTAATTAGTATATTAAATATTAGTTATTATAATATACTATTTATAATAATAATATATAATTATCTATTTAATTAAAAGATTATCTATTTATTATATTAATTTAATATCTAAATATATCTTTATTTTAATAATTATTATTTTCTATTAATATTTTAAATTATTTCTTTCTTTTCTAAATATTTTTAAGTTTTTATTTTTAAAATTTCCTTTAATAGTTTTTAATTTAATATTTTAGAAATCTATATTTAAAGTAAAGTTTTTTTTTATATTTATAGTTCTTTTCTTTTTAAGAAAAATTATTTTTAAAATTTATAATATCTAATTCTATAAAGTTATTATAAGTCTCTTTTTTAAAATATTATTATTTAATAAACTTTAATTTTCCTTTATTCTTTTTATAATATTAGTTTTAATTTTTAAATAGTTTAAAATTAATTATTTATTAAAATTTATATTCTTAATTATTAATATAAATAGTTTTTTTAATTAAATTATTTATATTAATAATTAGATCTTTTTTTAATAATTTCTTTTAAATAAATAATTTAAATCTTAATTTATAATAATTAATTAAAACTTCTATTCTTTAATTAATATAATTTCTATATTTATAGAACTTTATTATATATTAGATTATTAATCTTATTTATTTTAATTTAAAGATCTTTCTTTTAATTATTTAAATAATATTAATATCTTTAAATACTTTTTTAATTTTAATTTTAAATTCTTTAAAACTTTTAAAAATAGATATAATTATAATTATAAAATAATATAAATAGTTATTATTCTTAAAGTAATTTATTAAAAATAATTCAATTTATTTAACTACTTTACTTTTAAAGTATAAAATTATTTAAAAGTTTTTAATATCTTAAATATTAAATTTATTAATATTGAATTTAAAATATATTTTTAATTATAAAAAGAAAATATTTAATTCTTTTTTATTATTATTATATTTATTTAATAATATAATTTTTAAAAATTTTTAAAGTCTAAACTTCTTTAATTTATTATTATTATTATTATTATTTATATCCTTTTAATTTATATTAATATTATTATTATAATTATTTTAAAATATAAAGATATTAATTAAATTAATAGTAGATATTATTAATTATTAAATTAAAAGTCTAGTTATAATAATATTATTATAAACTATATTAATTCGATATATAAAATAATAATAATATTTAAAGTATTATAAATATTTATCTTTTAAATTATATAAAAATAGTTAAAATCTTAAATACTATTAATTATAATAATTAGTAGTATTATTATAAATTTATTATTAATAATAGTTATATAAAGAATTGATTATAATTATAATAATAAATAAATAAATAGTAATTATTATTAAATATAAAGTTTTATATACTAAAGAAAATTATCTAATTATATAAATCTTTATATTTTATAAAGTAAATTAATAAACTTTTTTATTAATTTATTAAGAAATTAATAGATTAGTTTATTAGTTTATTTTCTTATTTAAAGTTCTATTAAAAGTATTAATAATTCTTTAAATATTATTTTAATAATAAATACTTTTCTATTTAGAATATTATTTATATTAAAAATATATTAGTAATTATAAATACTTTTTTTTATCTTTATATTAAAAGTAAAAATATTTTGATTTTTCTTTATTATATAATCTTTATATAAAGGTTTATATTTATTAAATATAAATAATTATTTTTTAAGTTTAAAGTTTTTAAATATTTATATAACTTGAAGTTATAATATATAATAAAACTTAAAATAAATTTAAGAAAAGTTAAAAAAGTTTTAAAATAAATATAATTTATTAAGATTAAAAAAATATAATTTTTTTTAAGATTTATAAACTTTTATAAATAATTTATTAAAGATTATTCAAAAATTATAATATTATTTATAAAATTAATAAAAAAAGATATTAAATATAAATAGAATAATATAATATAAAAAGTATTTAAAACTTTTAAATAAACTTTTATATATATATTAGTTTTTATTATTTTTAATCTAGAATTACTAATTATTATAAAAATAAATATATTAGATTATATATTAAATATAGTTTTTAATTAATTAAATAAAGATAGAAAGTTATAATTAATAATTTACTATTTATGAAAATTATAATTAATAAAGTTAAATTATAAAATATATAATAAAAAGTTATTAATTATTATTAATATTTTTAAAGAATAAAGAGTTTATTTTAAAGAATTTAAATATATAATTTAAATTTATTTAGATTATAAGAATTTAATATATTTTATAATAATTAAAGTTCTAAATAGATAATAAATATAATAAATAAAAATATTAATTATATATAATTTTAAAATATTATATATTAAAGAAAATAAAAATATTAAAGTTAATATATTTAATAAGAAATTAAAATACCTTGAAAATAAAATATATAAATTATATATTATATTTTAATAAAAAGAAGATTTATTAATATTTAATATAGTTTAATTAATTATAATAATATTACTTTATAATAATTATTTAGAAAAGTAAATATAAAAGTATTATAAAAATAATTTTATTATAAAATAAATATTAGAATATTTAAATAAAGGATTTATAATTAAGAATAATATTATATATTTTTATAAAAAAATATATATCTTTTTAATTTTAATAAAAAAGTTTATTTAGAAATAATATAAATTATTAGCTTATAGTTATTAAAGAATTATAAAGATATTTATAAAGATTAAAATAAATTTATATTTTCTATAAATAAGAAAGATAATTAAAAAAGTTATTAGAAACTATAATATTTATATATAAAATAAAACTTTATAATATATTTTATATAAATAGTTTAAAACTTTAAATATATTTATTTAATTATAAAAGTTTATTATATAGAACTTTATAATTAAACTATTATTTTTAAAAGACTTAATAATAAAAGTAATATATAATTCTATTTTAGTTATTATAAATTAATTAACTAAGTTTAAATATATAATTTTATATAAAGAAAATAATATTATTAAAAATTTAGTTTATATATTTCTAAAAATAATAATTAGTATTTATAATATATTTATAAAAATTATTTCGAATTAAAATAAGCTTTTTATTTTAAAATTCTAATAAATATTTATAACTTTATTAAGAATTAAAAGAAAATTCTTAATAATATTTTATTTATAAATAAATAATTAAATAAAATAATTAAATTAAACTATAAAATAATATTTATAATATTATATTAATTATAAATAAAATAATTAAATAGAACTATTATTATTTATTTAGTTTATTTATAATATTATAAAAGTAGTTATTATAAATATAATATTAATATATATTAATTTTAACTTTGAATTTAAAATATATAATATATAATTATTAGATATAATAAAATTAGATATAAAGATAATAAAAATAAAAGATTTTAAAAATCTATATAAATAATTATTATTTAATATTAAATTCATTATATAATATATAATATATTACTATAATATAAAATATAGTATAAAACTAATATTTAAAAAAAAAATAAAGTTTACTTTTTTAAATAAAATATTAATATAAAAAAACTAAATAATAAATTAGATTATAAAAAGTTAAAACTTTTTAAAATTAAAGAAATAATTAAACTAATTAATTATTACTTCAAATTATTAAATATAATAAATATATACTTTATATTTTATATTTTATTTTTAAAATTAGTATTATTAAAAATATTAAATATACTTTATATTAAAATTAAACTAGTTAATCTAAATATTAAATATAAAGTTAAAGAAATATTAGATTAAAAGTATATTAAAAGAAAGTTCTATTATTTAATTAAATAGAAAGATTATTTATATTTAGAAAATATATAAAAATTAATTAAAAATTTGAATTATTTATAAAATTTAAAGAAATTTTATTAAAGAAACTTTTAGTTTCTAATTAAATAATTAATTTAAAATTATTTATTAAAGGAAGTTTAAAAATTAAAAAGTTAATTTTAAAAGAATTAAATATTTAAAAAGTTTATTTAGTTTATTTAATTTATTTCTTTTTTAATCTTTTCTTTTCTTTTAATTTATCTAATTTATTTAATAAATTAAAATTTATTTAGATTATCTTCTTCTTTTATTTATTTAGAAAATATTATTACTTTTATAAATAAAAGACTTTTATTATAGTTTTTTAAAAAATAATTATTATTATCTCTTTTTTATATTTTAGATATTTATATTAAGAATCTATAAAATCTTAATTAAATAACTTTGATATTTGATTTTAAGAAATAAAATTATAAATTTTATTTTATTAAAAGTATTTAGTATAATAATAATTTAAAAAGCTAATAACTATTTTAATATAATTATTAAAATAATTAACTTTTTTATAATAAAAATAAATAATTATTTTCTATTTTAATTTTTTAATATAATTTTTTAATTTAATTTATTTTATTCTTTAAATATATAATATAGATATAATAAAAAGAAAGAAAAAAGTAATTATTAAATAACTAAATAAATACTTTATATTATTATAATAAGTATTAAAATAATATTAAATTAAAAAGAAGATAATATTATAATTTTAAATTATATAAATATTTAAAAACTTTAAATTTAAAAAGTAGAATTTATAATTATAATTATTAAATTAAATTTATATAATAAAGTATAATTAATAGAAAATTATTAATAAAAAAATAAAGAAATAACTTTATTTATTATTTAATATTAAATAAATATTAATATTAATAATATTCTTTTAATAAAAATCTATTAATAGAATTTTATTAATAAAGTTATATTAATAATATTTTTAATAAAACTTTAAATAATAATTATATAATATTCTAATATTTTTAGATATTTTAAATAAATAAAATATTTAAAATAATAAAAAATAAAAGTTTATATAAATAAATAGTTTTTTTATAATATATAAAGTTTTATATTTAATTTAAATAATATTCTTTATTAATTATTATTTATATTTACTTATTATAATTATCGATTCTTTATATAACTATTATTAATAATAAACTTTATAATATTATTATATAACTTTATTATTATATAATAATCAAGATTCTAACTACTTTTATATAATTTAGAAAACAAGTATTTATAATAATTAATAAAATATTTTAAAAACTTAGTTTTAATAATATAAAATTTATATTTTAAAAGTTTTAATAAAATATTTATATTTTATAAAATCTAAAGTATTTTTTATATAATCTTAATATATTTTTTAAAAGTTTTAATAAAGATTAA
>JANGZZ010000513.1:0-12206 GCA_026225955.1 Clarireedia paspali | reverse complement strand
TTTTAATAATATCTTTATATAAATTTAAAACTTCTTTTTTATATTTAATTAACTTTTTATTTTTTCAATTAAATTTAAAATTATAATATAATATATTAATTATATAAACTATATTTATTATTTTAGATTTAAATAAATATACTTTAATTTTATAATTATATATATAAATCTAAAATAAAAGAAAGTTTTTTAATTATATAAATTATTAATATATATAATCAATTAATATATAGTTTTTAATTAATTATTTATATTTTAGAATAATTATATAAGTTTCTAAATAAATAATTAGAAAAGAAATAAATAATTAAATATAACTATTAATTATAAAGTTAAAAAAAGTATAATAAATTATTAAAAAATTATCTTAATTATTATATCTTTTAATTTATAAAAATATTTTTAAATATTTAGTTATAGATTTAAAATTATAATAAAGTTATTTAAAAAAAGAAATATTAATAAATATAAACTTATTAGTTTTAAAATTAATAAAAACTTTAGTTTAATAAAAAATATTATTTTTTATTAATTTATAAAGTAAAGTTATATAATTACTTTTTATTAATTTAATTAAATTTAAATATTTTATATTCTTTAATTTATTTAGAAAAAAGTCTTTTTTTAAATAATATTTTTTATTTAATCTATTTCTAATTATTTAATATAAATTATAACTTTAATTTAAATTATAATTAATATATTATTCTTTTTTTAAATATTCTTTATTATATCTTTATAACTTTTATATTTAATTTTATTTATAATATAATATAAAGTTTAAATTTAAATATTATTAATAAAAAAAAGAAACTTTTTAATATAATTATTTAATTAAATTAATAATATAGTTTATTAATTTAAAAAGGAAAAATATTTAAATATAACTATTAGAAAAGTAATTTAAACTATTATAAATCGATTAATTATAATTAATTAAATTTAGATTATATTATAACTTTAAATATATATTATAATTTAATTATAATAGTTTATAATTATAATAATTATTTTAATTAAAACTATTTATATTTATCTAATTATTTTATAAATTATATTAATAGAATTAAAATAATAAAAGATTATAATATTTTTATAATAACTTTTACTTTTATATAGATTTATAATAAAATATTCTTTATAATTATTATTAAGTTTAAAACTAAAATTATTATATTTCTAATTTTTATTATTAATATTAATAATATTAATTAATATTTTAAACTTTTAATAAAAAGATTTAAAGAAAATATTATTTATTTAGATTAATAATTAATATATATTTTAAATATATTATTTCTTAATTAAACTAATTAAAAAAAAGTAATTTTATTAATTATTTATATAAATATTATACTCTTTTAAAAATATAATTCTTTATTAAATTTATAAGTTAAACTTTCTATTTAATTAAATATATATTAATATTTAATATTATTATTAATAAAACTATATTTATATTATTTTAGTTAATTTATAAAAAACTTTTTTTAAATTTAAATTAAAGATTCTTTATTATTTAAAAATTTTATAATTAAGTTAAAAACTTTAATTAATATATAAATTAATATAACTAAAGAATTTAACTTATAATATTATAAATTATTATATTATAAATTATATAAAAGTTATAAAGACTTTAAAGATTATAAGTTATAAATTATATTATTATAAGATATATATTTTTAAATTATATTATTATAACTTTAATTGAAATTAAAAAAAAGAAAGATTATATTTTATAATTAAAAGTATTAATAATTATTATATAAATTAGTTTATTAATATATTATACTTTATATTTTATACTTCTATTTATAATATAAATTAAACTTATATTTTAATTATTTAAGTTATTAACTTAGTTATTAAATTAATTAAAAATATTATTAAAAGAACTTTTTTTATAAAAAGTTAAATTCTTTATATTACTTTCTCTTTACTTTTACTTTAATATTAACTTTAATTATTAATATCTATATTTTAACTAAATTAAAATATAAAAATAAAAAGTTTTAAATAATATTAAATAATAAAAGTTAATTAAATAAAAGGAAAACTTTATTAATTTAAATTTAAAAAAGATTTATCTTTTATTATTATTAATAAAAATAATAATTAATTAACTTTAAAAGTATTTTAAATATTAATTTAAAAATTAAATATTATAATATTTTTTATAATATTATAAAAAAGTAAATTTATAAATTTAATTATAATAAAAGAATTTATTTAGAAATCTTTATTAAAAGATTTTAAAAAAAGTATTTTCTATATTATTATATATATATAAATAAAATATAAAGAGAAAGTATTATTATTTATTAATAAATTAAAATAAATCTATTTTTATTATTTAGAGAATTATTAAAGAGATTTAAAAGTAAAAAGAGATTTATAATAATATTATTTAAATAGTTATTAATATAATTAAAAAGATTATTAAATTATTAATAATATAATAAAACTATTAATTTAGAATACTAAATAACTTTAAAATTAATAATTAAAGAATTAAAAAGATTATAAGAATTTAAAAGTTTATATATAAGAAATTATTATATAAAATAAATAATTAAATTATATATATATTAATATATATATATAGTTTAATTCTTAAATCTAATTTTCATATAATTAGTTTATATAATATTATAATAATTCAATTTAAATTATTATAATACTTTTTTTATTATAATATTTTAATTTATATTATTTTGATTTCTTTACTTTTAATTTTTAATTTTATATTAATCTTTTAATTTCTTATTTTTTATAATTTATTTCTTATATATTTTATTAATATATATTTTTTTAATTATAAATTTTTTAAAAAGTATTTATTTAATTATTTTACTTTAATATTTTAATTTTTTATATTTTTATATTTTTATTTTTTATCTTTTAATATTAATTAAATAATTAATAATAAAATATAAAATAAAGTAAAAAACTTTTTTTTAAATATTTATTAAATTAATATAAATTTAAACTATTTATAAAAAAAATATTATTTATATAACTTTGAAATAGTTCTTATAAAATATAATTATAATTTATTTTTTTAAGTAAATTAAAAACTTTAATAATTAATTCAAGTTTATAATTATTTAATTAATAATAAAAAAATCAATTTAATAACTATTTTAATATTAAATCTCTTATATTTAAAAAAAATAAACTATTTTAATACTTTTTATATCTTTTTAATATTGTGAATCTTCTAAGTAAAAGAAGCTTTTATAATTAAATTATTCTCGTTTAGATATTAAGAATTATAATCTATATAACTGATATATAATTTATAGTAAGAGCTAACATATATCAAGTGAAGGTTTGTGTCTTTGAAGTACATATTTTTTCAGCTCAAATAGCTTCTTTGGCTGGCCCGTGTACTCGCCCAAAGTTGAAGATCTATCTATTTCGACTGTTGGCACCTTTAGAGTATTCGTTCGAGATGCGACGGTCCCAGCCGTCGAAGAACGCGCATTATATACATATGAGTTCTTCGATTGTGTTTTCAACTTGGTCCAGTGGTATAACCTGATAATTGTTTCGACATTGAAAGCAAGAACTATGAATGGGATGGAAATACAAGCTGAGATACCAACTATCCACGAGTATTAGCGTTGATCTTAAAATAGAAATCTACAATAGAAACATGAAGACAAATTCAGACATACAGAGCATTGGGAAGATCCACCATCCCTGATATTCAACGCTTCCAGATTCATGTGGAAAGTTCGAGACGTTGAGCGCAAAGAGGGAAGTTAGGAATGAGAGAGGAAGCTTTTTCGTAAACATATTAGTATAAGATACAATTAGTCTTTCTGTATATTGTGGGTGACATACAAAAACAATAGTGACGAGTGTAAAAACCAAAATGATATTTGCTTGTTTTGCTGTGTCATTCGCTTGCTGTCGTCCGAATTCCGCTTCTTTGATGCTGGCTTGCTTCTGTCGTAAATCCAGGAGAGTGTTAATCTACATATTGGTCAGTCATCTATTTACTGGGACCACAATGTATCAAAACAATTGACTAACCGACTCCTGCACCATTTCTGACTCTGTTAACATGTCTTGTATCTCCTGTAGGACCATATTGGGGTTACAGATCTCGTTGAACTCGAAACTCATAAATGAATCCTGTTCTGTCTTCTGAAAGGCTTGTTTCCAAACATGTGCCTGGTCTTCTGCAAGACATCGAAGCATATTGAGTTCATCATGGATATCTTTGATTTCGTCCAAAAGGCGCGCTTCTTGGGATATAATATGGTATGGATTCTCAGGCATGCCTTCGATCCAGCCTTTGCGACTATGTTGCGGTTTATGTTTCATTTCGTTATCGAGAGAGTCGAGAAACTCAGCGAAAAGAGTATTTTCTTGGTCAGACTGTCCAACCATATCAGCAGATTATTTTACGTCTGCGGTGAGTATATGCGAACCACACTCCTAATAGACTCTCGGAACATCTCCAAAGGACTTTTCCTACCGTCTTCCTCGCCGGTTGGGATCCTATATATAGGAATGCTTCTTTCTATGAAAAGGCCTGTGGCTACTCCCAGGATGGCCTCAACCATGGAATCTACACTTGTCACACGGTCAAAGGAGCTTTTGCTTTGTTTTGACATTATAAAGTCGCGGATTCTAGCCGATAGAAGATCCTCAGGCTGATTAGACGGCTTTGTGGATGCAGTTATGATCGTCGCTATTACTGTTAGCAAATTTTCATCAATTTGTAGAGTATACTGAGGTCAGTACATACTACCATCAATAATCCATAGCCATAGCTGGTCTACTACCAAAATCTGCTTCTTCCTAGCCATGTTGCTGATAGATGTTTCTTGAGCTCTTTCATTCTTCCCATCCACATTTGCTGTCTTCTCTTTGCCTTTTTCACTCCCAATTTTCTCAAGATATCGTGAAACTACCTGTGTGTTGTCTCTCCTGTTAGTATCTTGAATGGTTGGGTAATAATACTGATCAAGAGTCATTGGCTCGTGGACAAGATATTGATCTGAGCGTTCATGCCTCCCAGACTCATCTTGCGGAAGCTTTTGTATTTGAATGCTCCGTTCCGGGTCCGTATAGCGTTCTGGAGTAGTCTCCCCCAGACTTAGGAAGGGCATCTATGTTGCTTTCAGTTATAAAATCTACGCTGGGCTACAGTTCTTAACTAACATAGAGAGCGAGCTTGTCCCGCTTCGAGGGTAATGGTGTATTTTTCTCGATATCCGATTGCGCTATACATGCCACAAACTCTTGCTATTCCAGAAGTGAGATATACTGATAGTACTAAGAATACTGGAGACATACCTTACACTGGGGCTTCATATAGATTTTCCCCTGACCTGCAGCTGCCTTTCCACAATTACGCTCAAAGAATGTCGTATAAAGGCTATGTTCCTTCTTCGTTCTACCTTTTTCGATTGAAAGCACGGTGGCGAGATCCTATAGAGTCAATGAATAGCTAGTTAATTAAGAAGTTATAAGAAGACTGACGGTTGTCAATTGCATCTGAACAAGTATCATTAGCGGAAAGGCTCTCACAAACCAGCTGGATTGGGGGGCTATACACAATTGGCCGGGATGTGAAACCATCTAAACCGGAGATTGCCCCGATCAGCTGAAAATTCTGGTTTTATCTGATGGCTACTATCCAAACCTAAGTTAGCTTGTACATAGTTAACAGTTTGCTGTCCTAACGGTGCGTTAAGAATCCGATCTAGGTCCTCTTTCAGAGACTTCAGCGGGCGGTGACCGTTCTTCCTAGCGGATTGCATGACCTCCTTTGGTCCACCGTTGGGATCATAGATGATTCGCTGAATGCTCCTAGTGGCGTAATGAAGATTGAAGTTGTTCTCGTTATCATAGAAGTGAATAACAGTAACAGGGAAGTCCTTCAAATTGGATAACTTGCCCGGCATCCTTGGGTGCGTTGGCGGATGGTCACTATCTGTGATGGCCGCTTGCTCGATATCCAGCGGAGGATTATCGAGAAGTTCAATCATCGTCGAGCTAAGAGCATCATGTTTACCTCTAAGAATGCTATGTGCATAGTCCAATTCATCTTTTCTGAAATGTCCACCGTTGGCTAATAACCACCAGAGTACGACCACCTGACGATGGTATATAGCTAGATGAAGAACGGTGACCTTTTTCGGACCATAGTTAGGCTTCTCAAACCAGTTGTCAAACATCATCTGAAGATAAATCTCTTCTCCAGGCTTCTCGAATTTCGCGGCAAGCTCAATGATCCGATCTGCTTGTTCTCTATGCTTTGTATAAAAGTCTGACCTCTTCATTGCCAAGGTCTCGAGTTCTTTCCAGAGAATTTTTGCTACATCTGGATCTCGTCCTTTCACTGCTAGCGAAATAGGACACTCTTGCTCATTGCTCAACTTGATGATGGCCTCAATCTTTGTGGCTTCACTCTCTGCGGCCTCAATCCCTGGGTTTAAATTTCCAGAAATGCGAAGTAGAAGAGTAGTCACCACGTCAACCTGCCCACACGCGGCAGCGACATGCAAAGGTGTAATCCCGTTATTTGTAGAATTGCGGGCATCGAGATTGCTAAAATAGGTCTCTAGGAGCTGGGCTTGTCCGTATTGCGCAGCCACATGAAGGCATGACATTCCCCCTTTCAGCTGTGGCTGTCCTGGATAATTTTCGAAAAATCGTTCGATCAAGAGGGGCTTATCATTTGCAATTGCCCAGTGTAGAATAGCACCCCCTCTATCCTCTATTTCATGCTTCATCTCACGAACAATTTTGACCAAGGCATTTGCTACTATTGGGATTTCAGCTTCCGATGTTGGACAAGCATTGGGCGAAATGGGTGTGTCAGGGTAGTATTGTTGTGAGTTCAGCAAATCCAATATAATACCCGTGTGACCTTTTTCGATAGCCAGGCGCAGCGCGCTGAAGCCTTCCCGTGTAGGAATTGATGGATCAATTTCACTGTCCTTGAGTATTTCCTGTACCGTAGACTGGCGGCCACTGAAGCACGCATAATGTAATGCCGACCACCCCTTTGGATCGGTTCGCAGGAGGCCAGGACGGAGTTTCAAAATAAAGGTAAATGGTTGAAGATTTGGTGCATAGCATACATTGTCGAAGGCGCTCTGTCCTCTTTTATTTTTTTTATGAACGTCTGCTGCTTGACTGACGAGAAACTCAATAACTTCGGTTTGCTTCATCGAGCAGGCTTTATACACAGGTGTCTCGCCATCAATATCGCTACAGTCAATATCAGCACCTCGGACCAGGAGAAGTTTGACTGTTTCTAGATGCCCTTGATGTGCAGCCATGTGCAAAGGCGTTAATTTCTTAAAGCTCTGTGCATGTATATCTGCATGTTTGTCGATAAGGAAGGCAGCCACATCTGCATGGCCTTTATCACAAGCTAGATGAAGAGCTGTGGATCCATCGTCATCAAGCTTCGATAAATCTGCTTTGTGATCGAGGAGAATGGAAATGATGTCCTTGTGACCTCTATCTGAGGCAAGGTGTATGGATGTGCTACCCGACTGAGTACGAGTGTCCACTGCTGCATTATGTTTGAGGAGAACTCGAACAACTTCATAGTGACCGTTGGCTGAAGCCAGCTGTAGCGAAGTATTTCCCGTAAGGTTATTCGTATCCACCTTTGCTCCTTTCAGCAATAGAACAGAGACAATTCCCGCCTCTCCGCGACTTGCTGCCAGTTGAAGAGGTGTATTTCCAGATTCGTTGTATATATCAAGGCTGGCACCATTTTGGATAAGAATATTGACCACCTCCAACCTGCCAGCATTACTTGCCAAATGAATAGGTGTGTTCTCATAATTGTTGACTATGTCCATATGAGCACCTTTTTCAATAAGCTTCTGCACAATATGAGGGTGTCCATCTTCAGCTGCGAGATGAAGAGCGGTGTTTCCGCAGCATCCTGGAGCATCAATAGGAGTATTTCCGGCCAGTGAAAGAAGCTCTGCTACAGCATCTGCATTTCCTTCTTTCGCGGCATGATGCAGAGGTGTGCCTACTTCGTCCTGCAGAGTCATATCTGCCCCACGACTCAAAAGCAACCGAGTAGCTCTCCCACGATTCTTACGGGCGGCAAGGAATAATGCTGTGGTACCATTGGAAACATCATTGATATAAGCCCCTTTATCCAATAAGAGATTAATGATATCTTCATTATCATTGATCGCCGCAAGTATGAGCGCCGTTTGTCCAAGCTTATTTCTTAATTCCATATCTGCACCGTGCTCTATGAGAAGGCAGCATGCTCTGATATTGCAACTCCAGCTTGCTTCCATCAATGCACTATCTCCAGATGTCATTGGTAGATTTATGAGATCTTTCGCACCACGACTCAGCAATATCTCCAAATTCTCATAGCACCCGTTACGAGCGGCTAGGTGAAGGACAGTGGACCCAGCCTCGGTGGTTTCTTTGATATTGGCACCTAAATCCAACAAGAAGCTCACTATCTCAGGAGTCCCATACGCTGCGGCAACATGTAATAGTGGAATATTTGTCGTTGAGTAGCCATCGAATGCAGGACAATCATAGTCTACTTTCAATCTTAGGGCATCCCCGGTCTGTATAAGGTTCTGGACATCGTTGATCGATCCTTTGGCGAGTGCGTTCGGCAATTCTACTCGCAGGCGTTGAATAGCATCCTCCGAGAGTGGTTGGTCAGAAAGATGATAGCTAAGACCTCTGGAATTGGATTGAGCACCCATAATGACAGGTTGTATATGTTGATATCGATAACAACTATTGCAGTAAAGTAAAAGCGTTGAACTGTAGAACTAATACGAGTATCTCCGGGGCCTCAAGCTGTTAAATAAGGCACCGAATCGTTAACGCTTAATAGTACTTTATTTGACGGCCTGAGGCACTTTATAAACTTATTTTACTAGACTTTTTATTTATTTCTTGATTTATTATTAATATTATTTTTATTTTTATTTAAAATCTTTTAGATATTTATTTTAATTTTAATAGATTTTATATTTTTATTCTTTAATCTTTTTTTTAATTTAAAAGTTTTATTAATTTAAATTAACATTTAAAAATATAAAATAATTTTATTATATAAATATATAAACTATATAATTATATATAACTTTTTAATATATATAAACTTTTAAAATCTTAAAAAAATTTATCACCTACAATGCTCATTGCCGATCCTATATTCCGCTGCCGCTATATCTTACAAGAGTATCGACCATTTAAAATTCTGATCAGACAACTGCAGTCAGTGTACTTAGTCTCAAGGATAAATAATTGTAGTCCCTGTTATAGCAACTCTAATTTGTCAGCCAATCAGCTCGCAGAAATAACTGCTTTGTGTTATTTGATTGGCTAGAATTTAGATCGCGGCGCGGCAGGGACTACAATCATTTATCCTTGCGACCAAGTAAGGGAGTGCTTTGCATTGAACAAGCGTCCTGGCGTTGCCGATCCCGCATACAAAGCTGAATACTACCCTATTTTCGCTGATATTACTGTAAATATAAAATGATCGGCATTCCCACTTCAAGTACTTCAGCCTCACCTGTTGGGTTTCTTTTTCTTTTTCCTCATAAGCACAATAGCACGAGGACACGATAACACGACTCAGGGGACGTTTTACTTATTCGATGATTCAGTCGATGCGCACTCTGAAAAACTGTCTCTCGCGCACACAAGGTTATGCCCCCTGTAGACTCTTTATCATGATGTGTTTAAGTGGCCAATATTCCATGTTTCTTTCCCGCAAAGAGCATAGATCCTTTACGGCTGTATTGGAAGTCGGCGATAACAGATGTGGCTTCGGTGATAAGGTGCGTATACCCCTAATCAGATCGCAACATTACGCTGCCAGAGCCTCATCATTGGCACTATCTCCCGACCTGGTCCTGCGAGCCTTTCGTAATTTAACGCGAGTTGTGAGGACCTACACAGACTATATCACGATCCTGAGTATCTGATTAGTTATAAATACCTTTCTTTTTATGCCGGCGGTGAAGTACCCATGGAGGTTTAAATAACAACTGTGACGAAACCACCGATTTAGGATACTGAATAACCTTAGAATTAACAATTAAAGAACTAAGAGGATTATAAGAATCCAGAGGCTTATATATAAGAAGTTATTATATAGAATAAGTGATTGAGTTATATATATACTAATATATATATATAGTCTGGTTCCTAGATCTAATTTATATATAATCAATTTATATAATATTGTAATAATTTAATTTAAATTATTATATTATTTTCTTCTTTTAAAAAGTTTATTCTTAAATATTTTTATAATTTCTTTAATATTATAACTATATATTTTTAAAGCTACTTTTTTTCAAATAAATATAATTATTTAAATAGTTAATAATAAATAAATATATAAATAAATATTTATATCTTTTTTATTATAAAGTTTAAAAAGTATTTTTTATTAATTATAATTATTAGATAATCTCTTTTAATATAATTATAATTATCTTCTTTAAACTTTTATAAATATAATTATTTTAGAAATAATATTAAGAGATTAAATATTTTTAAATTAATATAATAGAAATTATAAAAAAGTATTAAAAATATTTTAAAATTTAATTTATATTAAATTGATTTAAATTTAAACTACTTTTATAAAAAAACACTTTATATAACTATATTTAATTATATATTTATTATATTTAATAATACTCTTTATATATAAATATTTTTCTATTTTGACTTATATATTTTATTATTTATTTATATATAAAAATTATAAGTCTAAACTACTTTTATAAAAAAATACTTTATATAATTATATCTAGTTATATATTTATTATATTTAATAATACTTTTTATATATAATTATTTTTCTATTTTAACTTATATAATATATTTAGTTTTTATATCTTTTTATTACTTTTTTATAACTTTTTATTATTTTTATATATTATTAATAAAATTATTTTAAAGATTTTAATATAATAATTATAAATAATATTAATTTATTTTAACTTTCTTTTTAAATAAATAAAATACTTTATATAAAATTTATATAAACTATAAAGTAATATTATATATTACTTTTAATATATTTATATTAACTTTTTTTTAGAATTATATTTTATATATTTATTATCTAAATTTATTTAATTTATCTAAAATCTTTTATTTTTAATATTATTATATTATAAATTTATTTAATATAATTATTATTATAATTATTATTATAATCTTTATTATTATAACTTTTATTTTTTAATTATTTTTACTTTTATTTTTATTTTTATTTTATTAATAACTTTTACTTTTTTATTATTTATATTTTAATTTAGATATATTTCTTTTCCTTTTTATAATTTTAATTATATATAATTTTAATATAAATATTATTATATATTTTATTAATAAAATAAAGTTTTTATAAAAGATAATATTTATTATAAATTATATTATAAAAAGAGTAAAGTTATATTAAATTTATTATTTATATTATTTAAAATTTTATAATTTTTATATAAAGATAATATTTTTTAAATAATATAATTTTAATATTAAATTTAAATTTATAATTTAACTTTAACTTTTATATCTATAATAATATATTATAGAAATTTAATAAAGAATAAGATTATATTATTCTTAAAATTAATAATTAAAGAATTAAAAAAGTTAAAAAGCTTTAAAAATTTATATATATATAGTAGTTATATAAGTTATATATTTAAAATATATATATATTAAGTATATTTAAAAGTTTATTTAATTATTAGAAGTAATATTCTAAAAATTAAATAATAAGATTAATATAATATATATAAAGATTATTAATATAATAAGTTTAATATATATAAATTATTATATTATTTCTTTTTTTAAGAAAGTTTATTTTTAAATATTTTAAATCTATTAATTATAATTAATAAGAATAGTTAATAAATATAAGAATATTAATTAAATATAATAAAATTAAATAAATATAATAAATAAATTGAAATTATTATATATCTTTTTATAACTATATATTTAATTATTTAAAGAATTATTATCTTTATATTAAAGTTATAAAATAATTACTTTCAAAATACTTATAATTATCTTTTCTTATTTAATATAATTATAATTATTCTAAAAGAAATATTAAAAGATTAAATAAAGAGAGATTTTCTAAATAGAATATATTAAATAAATATAATATTATCTTGAAATTAAATACTTTATAT
>JANGZZ010000512.1:0-12243 GCA_026225955.1 Clarireedia paspali | reverse complement strand
GGCCCTTAGCGTCAAAAATTTGTGTGTCGGCCTTTAGCGTCACGTAGAAATTTGTATGTCGGCCCTTAGCGTCAAAAATTTGTGTGTCGGCCTTTAGCGTGAAAAATTTGTGTGTCGGCCTTTAGCGTCAGAAATTTGTATGCCGCAGTTTAGCGTGCCGCAGTTTAGCGTCAAAAATTTGTAAAGGTGTTATGGACATGAATGTGGATATAGATATTCAGATGCGAAGGTGTATTTCTCAGTTAGTTCCAGAGACCACTTCGGTGGAAGGCCCGTCTCATCCCTTTTATCCCGCCTCTCTCTCTACCCAGCTAACCATATCACAGACAAACAAACAGCTCAGCTAATCAACCAGCCAGGCAAAGAAAGTCAAGAGGGAGATATTTCCACGAGCCACAACTCTTGTATTCTTCCCTCCGCTCTCCCTCCCTCCCTGTCTAGAAGGCAATGAACTCGCAGACCAGCTCGCTAAAGCTGGAGCCAAAGAACCCTGCGACACAGACCTAGCGGGACAACCGACAGTCAGCGGGATTGGAACCCTAGCCCGACAAATAGGACGCGAACGACAACAAGACTGGTAGGACCCCGCATATAGGACCCTCTCGCCCAACTACCGACACTAGGGCCTATCATACGAACTCAAGCCAAGTGACTAGCTCTCGCTACTACAACACACTATACACCAATAACTCGCAATAAGGTCAGATCACAGCGACTTTGCCTAGTACTACAGACGCTTCAAGCACAAAGAAGCGATACTCATATACCGATACGGAAAGGACAAGTCCCCACTACATATCCCACGCTACGCCCTCGCCAAAAGGTCCTTCCGATACTGGCCAGAACAGCCCCCACGACCACCAACTATAGACGAGTAGGCACATATATATACCTGCAAAGCCTCACACCAGAGGGCTTCACCAAACTCCTCATAGTTGTAAGAATAGCGCTTACCGACTAACCCTACCTCCTGTACGACTCACGAATCACACCAAGATATAGAGAGTACTAACCCCCCGCTAATATTACTCTTACCTTCTCTTTTCCCCTACCCTCTACCCCTTTTCCTTTTGTCGGCTTAAATACCTCACTTCTCCGGCTGTTTCTAGCCTCGAACTCTTGCAGACCTTCCTCCCAGAGGATCAATTAGATCACAAGGAAGAAGGACTCCACTAGACCTATAGTCCTTTCGCCTATTTCAGACAACCCAACACTACGTGATAGGAACTGCAAGGAACCTATATATAACTATCGAGCGTATATCAGGATATTACTCTACCTAGAACAAGGGAGACACCGAGAGAATGATTTACCAAGATCACACACCCTGTATTAAAGGTAAGATTTGCTTTCTAGGGAGGACTTGTTTTATTTTGGGACTTGTATATAATTTAGAACCTTAGCTTAGCACGCCCCGTATGCCCCACAGGAGGCTTGGCGCTGGGCCGTTGGCCCAGCGTCCCTGGCATTAAAGAATATCAATCAATCAATCAATCCCTCCCTGTCTCTTCAATGGCAAACGAGGGATGATACTCGAGCCATCTGCTATCTATCTAGCTCATGGATCAAACATCACCACCAGACCAGATCGCTAGATCGACGTCGGGCATTGGTTTTTCGGTACTTTTGCTTGATGGGTAGCTGTGGTTACATATACTTTTTCTTCTTCTTTTTTTCCCTTTCGGATAGGGGCGATTGCTAGGGTTCAGATGGTGTTTTGCAGTAAGGGAAATGATTAAAGACTCTTGGTGTGCAGTGCATGTGTCACAGATATCCAATCGAAATATCTTTCTACTTCAAACAAGTTTTTGCCGTCTAGTCCATCATCACAGGCTGTTATGCTGGAATTAAGACTTCAAGTTCACGAATCAACAGCTCGGAATAAATATCTTTTAAAGTCGTTTGAACAATTCATATGTGTCTGACATAAAACTAAATTTCCAAAAAGAAATGCATGGTATCATATCCCCACCCGTTTGTTGTCCTTGTCCCAGCAAAGAAATCTTTCAACCACTCAAGACATCTCCACAATCTCCTTTTCTTTCTCAGTACCAACAACTGGTGTCTCGGTCCCAGCTTCCTTGCTTTCTACATAGATCGCTTCTGGCCGGTGATGCTTGGATGGATGCTGTTTGCCAGTAATATCTAAGTAGATGGATTTGAATGTCCTCGCTAGTGACTTGCGACCCTCAACGACGGGGTAGACGCCCACGCAGAGTGTAGATCCGATCAACCACTACAAGCAATCATTAGTTTTTCCGTTCCTTCTGTTGTATGAGTGAAACATGAAATGAAAACAATACGTACGATAATACCCACAACAACCCAGCCCGTGAAGAACTTCTCCGAAAACACATATCCACTTCCATACATTGGCATCGGCCACAAGACCAACAAAGCCAGTGTCAAAACAACAGTCATCGTCTTTGCAATCGTCGAAGCCCGCAATAACTTTCTCTGTTCAACCACCTCATCGGCTTCTGACCCTCTGCTTTCTCCAGGAACAAGTTCTAGATCGACGTCCGCTTCAGCAGCGAGGTCGTGATCGTCGCCGCGACGGATCGCTGCCATAGATACCCAGTCGTATTTGTCCCATCCGAAGATCAGGGTAAAGATAGGAATGAAGATTAGCGGGGAGAGGAGAGCGGTGACGTTGCCTGCTAACATAGGGTTGTTGGAGCCGGTACAGTCGACGTTGAGGGAACCACATTCCTTCTTTGCGGTGACAAGCCAAGCGATTAATGCGCAGATGAGTCCGAGAGGGGGTGTTAGCGTAGCAGCCCATCGGTTGTGGCCAGCCCACATGATGGTGAGAGTGGCGGGGATGACGGCGGATGAGATTATGACACCCATCATTAGGTAGAGGTAACCCATGGAGATACCGGCGTAGTATACTATTTAATTTTATTTAGTAAGTGCTTAAAGGGAGGAGGAGGAACAAGAGAGAACAAACATCCAACTGAGAAAGCTGCCATAAATAATCCAAATCCAATAACCATTGCGTGAGACATGTAGATCAACCTCTTCCCGGAGGCTTTAGGGTTGAAATACGTCTGATAGATATCATAAGTAAAGATAGACGAAACAGCAATAAGCTCAGCAGACGAAGCAGAGGTGACAGCCATGAACACGATAAGAAGAGTGCAAACTGCACCTCCACTGCCGAGAATAGCGACCGCTGCGTAAGGAAGAACGAGACCAGCCGAGACATCGGCAGGATCCATACGGTTAGGGAAGGTCGGAAAGACAGGATTGCCTTCAAGAGCAATGGCAGCGAGTCCCATGGTTGTGGCACAAAGCCATGGAATAGCGAACCAGGAGATGCCGCCCATGATGTAGCCAGGAAGAGCGTGCACTGGGGAGGCAGCGATGGCCTTGTTGTAGTAGCCGTTATCTAGAAAGACACTGATGGAGGTCAGTTTCTGCTGCAACTTTAAGTGTAGATTCATAGACGAAACTCACGTTCCGAAGTTGCCAACAATGTTGATAACGAAAAAGATAGCTCCTTCTTTGGAACGCATAGTCAAATAGCTTCCACCAGCGTTACCCTCGATGGGGTGATCGGCAGCTGCTTTAACAAGAAGATCGAATACTGCTTTGGGAGAACCAAGGGTGTCGCTTGATGCATAGGTAGTGAATGCGAAGATGAGAATGATGATCAGGAGCATGAATGTGTGGACCTCGGCCTTGTTAGTCTAAGTGGATGAGGGAGAGAGGAGCTAAAAGCTTACCCAATCTGTGAGAAAGGTAGCTTTGATTCCACCGAACATGGTATACATGACGACACCTAGTGGGAGGAGGAAACAAGCTGCGAGATTGGAGTCAGTGGTTGATTCTCGGACAGCTAAGAGGAATAGGTAATCATACCAGCAGCAGTATGCATGCCAGTCAAAGACGATACCACAGCAGATCCACCAGTCAACAACATCGCTGTTACAAGGATGTTCGTCATCAGTCCGAATACTGTGAAGACAATGTGCGCTCCAACTCCATATCTTGCTTTGATAACCTCTAAGAAAGTCTACCGTGATAGGAATTTGGTTAGCCATTTATTTCGTGCATCCCAATACCTTCTACTCCGTCCAATCCGCTTCATATGTTCGATCTCATTCCTCTTCCTCAGCTCTTCCTTCAAACTCCAATTCCTAAAATCACTGGCATTGGAAGAGAGAAAACTCACATGAGCATTCGGTGCCCTTCTCTTCAACTCAATCGCAATCGTAGCAAATAGTAAGATCTGCACCGTAGCACCCGATGCATACCAGAATGGACCCGAAACACCATATTTATATGCCACACCAGAACTTTGCAAAAGTGTAGCGGCCCATGTCCAGGACGAAACGACAGCTGAAGCAACCAAACCGGACTTGACTGTACGGCCAGCTGTGCTGAACATTTCGGAGGTTTGTAGCTCGTGGTTGTAGCGTTTGAGGATCCATGTTACGAGGATCTGTAGAGGTAAGTCAATTAGCCATGCTGATGTGAGGATAGAGTGGTAAAGGGAAAACAAGAGACAGAATTGTGGTGGTGGCAGCTGGGTGTTCAGAAGGTGAGCTTACCATGCCAAACGCAAATAGAGCGCCCAAACCAAGGACAATGCCATATCCCCAGCCTGAATTGAGGGGAGGTGCGATAGCCATCTTGTTAGATCGACGAGTAGTCGTCCTCTCCAGCAAGTACGTTCAATCAATGGGCTGAGTTTGATTGAGATTTACTCTGCAGATAGAGGGGAAGAAAAGAGAAGCCGAAAAATGTTCCACACCGGATGTGACACGAAGGGAACAGAGCCGGGTATTATATTATGGTAACATGATTTGCAAGTATGCAGATAGACACATGTGAGTGGTACATTTTTCATACCGGGGCTTGATAAACCGTGATACCACCAGATACCGAGCATCAGTAGAGCAGGGAACCCAGCTCTAGTAGTGCGGATAAGGGTAAAGTAATCAAGAAAAAGAAATCCCATGGAGTTTGGCCTCAGGCAGACGAGCTTTCCAACGAACTGACCTATGAGCAACGAAAGATTTGATATGAGAAAGGACGAATTCGGTCGATAGAAGATTTGGGAGAGATAAGGTTGTAATTTTGTCAAATAAACGGCATTGATAAATTGGTAGAATCCCTGCTATCTCTCCTCTCCCAAATGGCGGGGCAAAAAGCTTGGGCGTTTGGGGGAGTAAAGCTCATGCATGATTTCTGTAAGCGATCTGCAGCAATGGCAAAGTCGATGGGTGATTGGTGTAGATGGCCTCGATAAGATGTGTGTTCGACGGCAGACCGATAAGGGGAGCTGTTTAGCTTATGCTTTTTCTGGGTGGGCGTGGGTGTGGGCATGGGTGTGGGCATGAGTGGGGAGGAAAGAAGGAGGCCAGATGAATGCACGGGAGGCCATCGCCAAAGTTTGTTGATGAACGTGATACCTCTCATATACCTCTGGAGGGCCGAAGAACACATCGAGAGCGGCGCGTTCCGACGACACTACTGCGGATATGCTGCACCCCACGCGCTGAGCCAAGTGATCAAAGTCCTAAAAAGCAAAGCATGAAGCCTTTAGGGTGCCGTCATTGTTGGCCAAAAGCCACCGTCGCATGCTCTGCACCCAAATTGGAGGTAAAATTCTAGGCATTGGAAGACTGTATTTGGAGCTCAGTCCTCTCAACTCCAACAATGGCATGCTTTGACCATAAAATGTTTGACGACAGCGCCTCTTAACACCCATCGGATGGACCTTGTTACGCTTGTACCAGATTTACCCCATACATAACCTCGACCAGCAGATTGACAAATTCCTTTGGGAGTTTCTCACGTCAGCAAATCCATCTCCTTAAGCAAAGACATTCAAAGGCCAACCAACCAGCAACTTGGCGCTCAGTCAATATCTTGGCACTGTGGAAGACACATACAACAATCAATGGGACAGTCGCAGTGGATCGCCTGAGACTTCAGGGTGTGGAAATCGCAATTAATGTTATGCTCATAATCTGCTGCTACAGAGAAGCCTGGATTGTTTATTCCCCCAAGAATTGAAACCCTCGTTTTGACTCGATCCATCGGTCCGCCGCCGTTAAAAACTCCAATCCGTTCCTCATCGTAAAAGAAAAATCGTCCCATTTCTAAACCTATCCCATGATCCCAATTTGGCATTTCGTCATTTCGCACAACTGACATCTACAATTCGATAAAAGATGAGCATCCTCCCACTACTCCTCCTCCTCCTCCTGTCATGCCACCTTAACCATACTGCATCGGTTGCTGTTGTTTCGGTGGCGGAGCTCCACCCCACCCAGGATTCATAGGACCCGGACCTGGCGGTTGATTCTGTAACGGGACTTGACCACCTCCATTGGCTTGAGCGCGAACATCAGGTCGGTTCTCGAGTGGTTGCGCGAAACGGCAGATGTTGCAGACTACATCTTCGTATGCGTGGAAGCTGAGCGGTAAAACGGGTATGAAGCAGAAGGTAAACCAAGGATGTCTTTTTATGACTTTTGCAGAGTAGTTTCCCTAAGTTATGTTAGCTATTACCTATTCCTAGAGACAGAAAACAAATGCGATCATGCAATACATACGCAGTTATGACATTGGCAAAGCACATTCTCATAGCCTTGGAGTTGAGAGGAGAACTCTGGATATTATTAGCTCAAGATCAAGTCACAATTGCAACGAGAGGAAGCGCATACCGTGCTCTCCGCAAGTAAAAATGAAGCACATTTTGACAACCTATTACTTTCTCGAGGTAAATGGCGATAAATACATGTGACCCCAGAAAGCAGTTTGAGAGGATATTGGACAATGATATTTAGTTGGAGAACGGCGCATCATATTTCAACGATTGAGGCTGTGCAGCTGTGCCAACGTAATCGGATTAATCGGCTTCCGGTAAGGAGCTTGGGCCTGAACGCTTGACTAACCTTGGAGCTAGGGTCTAGCGAAGAGTCATTAAACCTCAGCCTTCTCAGGAAATCTTTCTTTCTCTTTTTTTCCTCAAGCGTCGTCCTCATCAACGCTGCGTTTCTATGCTACAAACAGATATTTTTGTTCACTCAAATGTATCAGATCCTTGTGATCATTATTTTGCATATGAGAAATTCGGAGTACTCTTCAAATCACCTCGTTCCTTTGCTTGCAGAGATGAACAGGTCTGCCCGTGAGGGTTTGGCGTGATCCACGTCTGCAATTGGCATCAGAAAAGCAGGGCATAGTCTCTGTACTATTGTTCCTATGGGAGAGCCATTGTGAAGATTGTGTGTGCAAGACATACACTTAAGTGCAATACGCGGCGTGCTGGGCTTGTTGTCACTTAGGTGATGATGAGCCGGGTACAATTCGATTCCGATTACTCTGTTGAGGACGGCGCTTCACCTCTTTATTCTTTTAGGTCAGTACACATATCTTTCAGCAATAGAGTAAGGATACTACTAATTTGAACATAACTCTTAAAGCTGGTATTGACTGCGCACTTTTCAAAACGAATTGGGCTCAACAGACAAGTCATTGCCTGCGATTCATGCTTAGCCGTGGCATTCCTATCGTCCTGTACAGCACAATATATATTTGGTAATTCGCTGGAACCTTGATATCCTAAATTTCTCATGAAGGGCCTTGTGGTTTAGGCATGCAATGGCGAACGACACAAGACTCTCATTGCCAACCACTTCCATCTTTATTGAAAGAATCGAATTTCGGCACACTTCTTTCTCGACTTGCTGTTTATAGTCGAAACAGAACTTATAAACTCTGCCCCGAGGTTACATATGAAGGTTCGATGACCGCCAAAATTATATTGAGCGGTGCTCTATCCAATCCAGAGCCTCTATGGTTACAAAAGCAATATGAGGTAGGTTGTAGACGCCTATTACGTGTCCATGCGTTCATCCTGGCTCGCTATAGGTGCAAAACGGATTTGGTAGATGGTTCGGAGATACATTTCTGTTGTAACTAAGCTGTTATTTGCTACCTAGCTAGCCCCCAAGATAATTGAACTGAATCTCAACTACAAGCTTCAACTACTTGCCATGTTCACGGAAAGTATCTTGGTTCCCCGGTACCTGTGAAAATATCTCTTGAAACCCGAGCTCTAAACTCCCCCACTACTCATGCAGGGCACCGCCACTAAGAAATCTACCCCGCCGAGCCCGGGAGCACGTCAACGTCATGCTTTGAAATCGTAGAGGAAGAATAACGGTCTTTCCATCCACCGTCAATCAAATATAAATGAAAGCCATCTACTCCATCTCAAGCACTCTTCTCTTCCGACTCAAGATATCCAGATCCATCCAAATCAATTCTAAACGATATCTCCAAACCATGTCTGCAGCCCAAGAATTCCCACCCCGGAAAGTACGGGATGTAGTGGTTGAAGTAGCAAAGTTGTTAAAGGAGAGAGGGGAAACTGTCAGTGTGGCTGAGACTGTGAGTAATTCTTTGTTCTATCTGGAATTCCATGTTTGTGTGTTTGTTTGTTGGTTTGTTTGTTGGTTTTGGATTATAGTTTCCTCGAATGAGTTGGATGAGTTTTCACTTGCTTCCTTGCTTGCTGCGATTGATTGGGGTAGCTGCGTAGTTGGATGCTGGGGAAGGGGAAGGGGAAGGGGAAGATGAAGGTATAGTTGAGAGATCATAATAGATGTGGACGGCGAAGAAGAAGCAAGTTATAGGATTGGACTGATGAGATCTTAAGGCAGCAGGTGGTATCATATCCGCTTCTATCCTCAGCACACCCGGTGCGAGCGGTATTTACAAAGGCGGGTTGACTGTACGTCTGCTCCATTGCGTTCACTCAGTTGCCTTTCATCGTTTATTCCAAGCAATCACCTGACGCTTTTCCTTATTAGCTATACACTCTAGAATCTCGCATAGCATTTGGTAAGATCATATCAATCTTTCCTTCCCTCTTGATTCAGTCTCTGTTCGACTGTATTGCAGGAGAGACCATTAACGATATTCATTGTAATAATAGCTGGATGGACCCAGGAATCCATAAAAGACTACCGCGGCCCTACACCACAAGTGGTTGAAGGTTTGGCGGTCAATGTTAGGGAGAAACTAGGGAGCACATATACGATATGCGAGAGCGGAACAGCAGGACCAACAGGTGGAGATACGAGGAACCGAACGCCGTGAGTTCCTGTTTCATTCAAGTTGCATTTCTGAACGCTGCGAGAGACGGAAGTGACACATTTGGCTAACCGATGGATTCACTCAAAAGAGGGTACGTAGCATTGGCCGTAGCGACGGGGAAGGAGTGCTATACGAAGGTGGTGGAAACGGGTTTGGGCGGGGATAGAGAAGCGAATATGATTGCCTTTGCGGCAGAGGCGCTGGGGTTTTTGAGAGATGTGTTGAAAGGGGATGCGAAGCTTTAGAGTGATGGGCGACTGTTTTAAGACGGAGGTGCACCGTGATTCACACGATCGATCTATAAGATCTCTTCGTGCTTAGCAGTGGTATGATGGGCGGGTCAACTTAGCTGGAGTATCCAGGGCCCCATCCGCTTAAGATTTGTTCTCTGAATGAATCCAGTTTATTCGGACTCTGCAGAATCAGAGCATATACACATGCCCACTTAGGCACATACGTGATACAACGCCCACAGTCGCAATGTTGCTGTTGCTCTAGAGGTATTGGGTGCTTATTCCAGGTCAAAATACAAGAACAGCACAATCACAAGAAAATAACGGAAGATACATACTCAGTCCAAGGAGATTGTAAATATGGTATCAAAGAATTTACTTTTCTTTCCTGTAATTATACATTTCGTAGAAGAAAACCTCATGCCATAACACCAACTAACCCTAACCTGGACTAGTTCATGAAGCCAAGCGACCGCCCATCGTAAAAACCCCAACCCATTTTTGTGTGCCTATCTTTCCCAATAAACAATCCAACTTATCTACCGAAATATCTGATCTCGAAATATCTCATGAAACAATACGACACTGCTGCAAAGGCAAACGCAAGTTCAAACCCAACATCACCACCGAACTTCGCTCCACAGAGCTTTCCAATGGGTCCAGTGAACCATACTTGAGCCATGCCCAGCACCGCACCCATCACACCAAAGCAGAAGGCGACGATGGCGGCGATTCCCGGTGGTAGTTTATCTGGGTTGAGGTAATCTTCGGGATGATATCCGCCAAAGCCACGCTTGAAGAAGATGTGTTCGGAGATGGAAATGCCCTCGTAAATTCCCAGCCAGTATGCGATCAGAAGCATGAAGTTCTCCAACACACTTTCGAATCGGCTGTAACCCGGGATTGCAATGGCGCAGTACACAATCGTACCAATACCGGTCCAAACGAAGCGCGGCACTTTTTGTGTAGCGCGAGCGAGGAGCTGGAGACTGAGTGATACGGAGTAGATGTTAGGGCAGTTGTTGGCGATGATGGAGAGGGCGAGAACGACAAGGCAGAACTGTCCGAATTTGCCAAGTGGTGGGACAATGACTGCTGCGAGGAGACCACCAATTCCGGAGCTTTCATATCCTGCCATATATGCATTGTCTCCGCCGTTCGCTGCCATGCTGGTGGCAACTGCTGCGCCGAGCATTTCGGTGAAAAGGAGTGGGAAGATAAGACCAGCGAATGTCCAGAAAAATACCGAGATGCGGCTGCGTCCAACGGGTTGGTATACGGTGTAGTCAGCAGCGTATGAAGTCCAGCCTGTTGCAAAACCGTACACAGATGCTGCAAAGGAAAGGCAAGCACCAGCTTCGGATTTTCCAACTCCCATAGGGATGTTCGTGAAGTGGCCGGAGTGGGCGAATTCTCCGAGCACGATGAGGAAAATGATGAAACATGGAATCCAGGAGTATCTTTCGTATGTGTGAACGATCTTATACCCGAACAAAGTAATGAGGAAAGTCGCAGCTGCAATCACAATAACACCGGCCCAGCCTGGCATATTACCGTTGACTGCATGAAAAAGTTGTGCGCCTACAATGACGTTGACTGAACTCCACCCAATGCAAGCAAGAACGTTAAAAATAGCAACTGTGAAAGTTAGCACAGCTCATCCTAGAGGGCCTAGAGAATGAATGAGTGCTTACTGATTTTCACTCCGTACCAGCCGAAGAAAAACCTGGAGAGGACCATTTGCCTTAGACCGAACCGAGGACCGAATGTCGAAAAGAAGCATACTGGAAGCACACCCAGGAGATTGATGAAAAAAATAATAAGAATAGTATCAACGAAGCCTAGATAGAAGACAGGATATGCCAGAGCTCCTATAGCGAATGAAGACACCACCATATTTGCAGAGAGCCACTGGGAGGGGTCATTAGCAGGGATACTGCAGAACACTGCAGCGGAATGAACATACCATGGTTCCAATCTGGCTCATACTAGCATCTGTTCGCTCATCACTGGGGACGCGCTCGATACCTCTTGCTTCCACTCCGAATCTTCCAGCTAACCTATGCGCTTTCGCATACCAGGTATCTCCTTCGCGTAGGGACTCGGCATGGACTGCCCCGGCGTCGACGACTATATCTTGGCTGCTGGTCTTTTGGGCCGATTCCACATCATACCCTTTTTCCTGGTTGAACGCCATACTGAATTAAAAGGCCGCTCCCGCGGTCTTGTCCAAGCTGTCGTAATCTGATGATGTAGTAAAGATGTATGTGAGTACTGCTTGCTATGTCTTTGTATTGGGAGGAGTGTTGAATATTCTGATATATATATAGAGAGAGAGTTCAAGAAGACCCGTCTGTCTGGGTAGGTGAGTGGATAGGTGGGTGAATAGTGCGTCTGCCTCGTCACCCAAAGCTAAGTTTGCTGTGCAGATGCAGATGGACGGATGGATGAATAGGCGAATATATATAGAAAGTCCTTCTCATTCACTCCCAAACAACTATCGGGCCAAAGTGATTAACGCAACAAGGATAATACCTCCGTCCGTAAGGTCACTGCACTACTCTAGGCCCCGCCCGGGACCTTGTAATCAATCCAATGAATCAATGAATGAAAGAAGAAAACGAAATGGCCCAAATAAAAATAAGCCACTAAGGGCAAGGGTAAAGCAGAGAAAACAATTGGGTGTGTGCGACTTGGACGGCCAACACCGATGTTCTGCCTATGAGAGGAGCAAACACGCTTCACTCTACAGCAGGTAATTCCGTAGGCTATGAAAACCAGATTTCCCGAAAGTCTGGGCAACTGATAAGGGATGCTCTTTCAGCCAATCTGGGGCGAGGGATTTTGCTGCCGGGGGGGGGGGGGGGGGGGGGTTTGGGGGTTTTTT
>JANGZZ010000511.1:0-12251 GCA_026225955.1 Clarireedia paspali | reverse complement strand
TTATTTATTTATTTATTTATTTATTTATTTATTTATTTATTTATTTATTTATTTAGATGGTGTAGTGAGGGTCTAGATATAATAGAATATAATAGAACTGGATAAGAGGGGATAGGACTGGGTAAGAAGGGATAAAATAGTTAGGGTTAGGGTTTTTTTTTTCGCTGGATATTGTTTTGTTTTGGATTGGATTGTATATGCCAATTTATCTATATGCACTGTATGTAAAAACTTATAATATACATTCTATTCTATATGAGCTTAGTCGTTCCAACTGTATATGTATATGAGCTGCCCGCACTTCATTATCAAAACCAAACCCAGGATCAGCATCTAAGCTCTAAGCCGCCTTCTCCTTAATCGCGCGATCGATATCCTTCCACGTCGATGCCCTTGCCGCCAAATACGATTTACTCTGAATTGCCTTCCAAATCCCATAAAAGCCACTGATTGGCCAAACCTTCAGGGCTCTTCTCATCAAACTCAGCTTCTCATCCTGTTGTGCCTTCGGTGCCGCCGCCTTCACCTTCTCATACACACTCGGCAGGCTCGTTGCGCCGTACTTTTCCCTCAACCCATCATACCACTCCCGGTCATACATCTCCCAGAACTCGGCTTCGCTGTAATAAGTCTGCGCGTACAACCATTTCATGCCGCCTAGCTCTTTCAATTTGCGCTCGAGACTGACGTTTGCTTTTACGACATCGTGTTCCTTGCCGTAGCCCCAGAGACCGATGTTCAGGAGGGGTTGCAATGTTTTGCCGTCGGCTTCGTACGAGGCGTGGTGCGGGTGCATGGTTGGGAGGGGGCTTTGCTTGAGGGGACAGAGCCAGAGTGGGTAGATGCCAAAATAGGAATCCGTGTAGTCGACAAATTGAGTGGCGGTGGAGTAAGGGAGGGCGAGGTCTTGCACAATGTAGTTTGGTGGCATGCCGGCTGCGTGGAGTGCGGTGTACATCATGCGGGTGTGGAGGAAGTCGTCGAGGAACCAGCGGGTGAATTTATTGAAGGGGGTGGAGAAGTATTTGAATGCCGAGGCGCCAACCCAGAAGCCGCCTCGATCGTAACGGAAGAGATACTCGGCGAGGGGAATGGCGAATTGGGGAGGAGTGGTAGTCTGCGCCTGTGTATGTGAATCGACGTGCATGTAGAACCAGGGGTCCCAGGCATGGCTGAACCGTTGGACAGGTGCCTCTGATGAGTCGGTGAGATGGCCAGTGATGACCGCACCTCGGTCTTTCGAGAACATGATACCGTCTACATAATCAATGGATGGATCTGTAGTGAACTCCTGAATCTTCTTGATCGCATCCGGCATTCCAGATACGGGATGATATGTAGTCTCGACATATCTCCGCGCCGTTTGAAGCTTCAATTCAACCAATGTCGTAACACCCATACTACCCACCGCGCCAGCGGCTCCATGGAAAAGATCTGGTCTCTCCGTCTCCGAGCACGTAACAACTTGCCCATCCGCAAGAATCATCTCCACTCTCTTAATCGTGCAATTGAAAAACCCGTGGCGAAAAGAACTACTCTCCCCCGAAGTCCCAGCATACCCGCCTCCAACAGTAATCCCCGGAAACTCCATAACGACCGGTGGCACAAGACCAAACTTCAGCGTTTCCTCAACCAGTCTATCCATCGGAACATTGGGTTCCACCAGCGCCGTTTGCGTAGCTGTATTAACCTCTAGCACATGGGATAACCCCCCGATATTGATGATATTCTTTCCTTTCGCATTATTCCGCGTGCTGTTCGTCGAGCCATGGTTAATTCTGAATTTTTCCCCGCGTTCGTAAAACCGTCTTACATCCGCCGCGATCTGCTCTATAGCTTTCTTGTGCGCATCGTTCGCAGGCGAGGAAGCAAGCGATTGGGATATATATCGTACATCCATGATCTTCCTACGTGGTGTGACTCGCAATGCTGAAGCACTTCGCAGAGGTATCGTCCTAGTTCTAGTTGAGAATTGTCTCAGCGCCGCTGTTCGATAGAGGTCGCATGGTATCGAGCTACGTAATCCGGCAGTGTCGGCAACTGCTCGTATTACGGACTGCATAGCTCTAGCTCACCGGATCGTGGGCAGGAAGGGACGGAAGACCCGCGAAAAACTTTCTTGCAGACATTGAGAAGCTTTTTTTGGGGGAGGGGCACAGATGCTTTGCTGCAGACAGCGCGGGGTATCTTTCGCCGGCGTGTGGGCCGAACTCAGAAATCGCGACATCATCGCCCGTTGGAGTGCGTGGAAAAGATGATTTCCACAGCGCGATTTCCAGGGAAATAATTGAGGTTCTTTGTTGGTGGATTCTTGCTTGTGCCGGGTTGTGATATTCAGTGGTAGTGGTTTGTGAAATGTCAAGATACCATCTGCACATCTGTATATCTGCGCTCGGAATGCTTCACGTGGTCCATGTAACAATGTGGGAGGGCAACGAGTGTTAATATGTAATCTTTTATTGTTATATTTACATTCCTCATATTCATTATTTTGAATCTCCTACCAAAGGGCACTCGAATCATACTCAAGTGGATATATCTGTTTTGGCTGCAATGAACGCAGTGGCGTCTCAATCTATACATACATGCTAGGCTAGTTTCTGGCTAGAGCTGTCTTTTTTCTTGTCGTCCATCCAGTGTGATGCTGTACTCTTGTATTCTGCATGAAACGGATGTATCAATCGAATGCGATCTTCACGGCAGAGGTTTGTTCACAAGTGCACCTCGTAACTGGGCAAAGTCGAGCCTCAACACTGATCCTTCGAATTTTGGCCTGTGGGTCGAGAAGATGGATGCTGTGACATTTCTTGGATAGCGCTGTTAAGGAATCTGCTCAGGTTGATTGTGAAGCAACCAGTCGTCAGTCGACGCGAAGCAGTGCGCACGATGGCACTACTTCAAGCTGCCGACGAACGCTTTTGAATCGGGGCCGTAAGTCGCATTGTATTTCTGCTTGGGTCAATCCACAGTTGTACGTCCTGTTGCGATGTTCCAAGGCGTGGTCATTGACTCGGAATTTTATAGCGAGCATCGACGAGATATCTATGCAGCATAGTAGGTATACTTAAACCGGTATGTCGCCTTCATCGGTTCATTCCGCCAACTAAGCTCAAATGATGTATAGATGCCACACCGCAAAAGCCACTTCGTTCCGAATCTCATCATGTGGTCGTCACTAGACAACCTCAGCCTGCATCCTTCTAGATTTTGGACGTGCACATCACATGGCAGATGCATGTAATTCAAACGGCCATACTGCGACAGGACTAAGAATGCACAAGCGTTCAAACCACCACCACCCGCCCTCGCGACATTCCGATTCCCCTCTTAGAGATTCTCCGCAAAAAGGGTATAAATGTGCGAATAGCTTCAATGTCTCGCTCTGACACTGGTAAGGATTCTGGGACTTGTCAACCGAACTCGGATTGTTTCTAGACCCCTCCCCCCTCCCACCCCCATCTTTTTGAATCCTTCTGCCTATTCCTATCACGCCACTTTAAATAACTTCTCTGCACCGAGCCAGATCTTTAAGGATCTTGATTTCGTTGGTCGGGAGGGAAGAAGAAACTCGTTGCGCAGGACTCGACCCCAATTCTCCCGTCTTATCATTTGTTCATCCGTCGTCTCACCGGCACATTTTTCGATAAACGCGTGTACCTGTGCATGGCGTTTGCATGAAAGCCGACCGCAATGCCTCATTGGACGTGGGGGGAAATTATGTAAGAGGGTTGTGCACTTATGCGGGGGCTAGTGATTCTTTATGCAAGGCAAAAGGGGCTTGGGGGATGAAACTTGGTTTCATTGGATGCAGAAAGGACGGAATATATCTCCTACTTGGCTGCTATCTGCGGATGGATGCTGATGCTGATGCTGTGCTCGGATTCCTGCCGAAAAATGAAAGAAGGATGGGTTCGGCCCGCTGTACACCGCTATTCTCGTGGCATGTCGATTGGATGTGAATGAGAAGGGCTTTGTTCTGCGTTTGCTCTGTTTTTTGTTTTTTTTTTTTGTTTTTCTGTACAGCGCAGAGAGACAGACGGGGAAAGCGACGGGAGAATTGAAAGTAGCACGGCGCTGTTACGCTGCCCGAAGTATATGTGGACGGGATAGGTAGGTGGGATATAACGGATACCCGCAGCAGATGATACCCGCAGCAGATGAGATGTCTTTGTGTCTATTCATGGGCACGGCAGACGTAGGATTCTGATATGGATATACTTGGTACTTCGTATGTATGTATCACGTCGGCCCCCAAACCTACCCTACCCTTTCCCCCCCTCCCCCTCCCCTTGAAACATTGCCAGCCGAAAATGTGTCGAGATCTACAATCCCTGAAGGATCCCCTTCTTGGCTCGTGGAATGAGCTTAGCCCCCCTTTTATGCCCAAAGGATTTATTCTATCGATTTTTCGATTTTCCTTCGGATCATTCATCGCGCGAGATTCTGGCTGCAATCCCAGGCGAAGAGCCAAATTTGCTGGACACACGTCTGAGGGTCTCCAGGGATGATCCTGACTATTTGATATCCAGATTCGGGGTTGAAGTGGATAGCGTGTGTAGATGTAGATTGATCTGTAGATTTTGACAGCAAGTCATGATGATGATGATGATGATGATGGCAGTGGGTTTCGATGCAACCCTTCTCCATAGAAACACGCTGTTGAGGATATACTTGTACTATGTACTTGGTACATCGTAATCATCTACATACTTGGTCTCAAGTATACTGCAGTTGACAGCAAGCATCCCAGAGAGTGGAATGGTCCGAGACCCGGCAACAGAAGCTATTCCTGAGCCCACCTTTTCTACTGTACGGGGGAACCACTTTTGGAATCTTGGAAATTGTTTAGTAGATCTCGATGTAGCAAGGCTTCAGACAAATACCTTGGTAGATCTCCTTCGTGTCAATGGGTGCGCCGGTCGACTGCGTGCGGCGAATGATGCCAGCTGCTTCGTAAAAAAGGACCCAAGTACGAGAGGCGCCGGCAAAAGCAAGCACGAGCTATAGAGAGCACGGGACAAGCTGCGGTTGGGTTGGTCTGTCTGGTCTGTCTGGTCTGTCTGGTCTGTCTGTTCTACGACAAGGCAAAAACGACTACAGGAACAGGAAATTATCCTTTACTTCGTGCAGCAACAGGAAATTATCCTCAATCACCTTATCCATTCCTATAACCTATAACCCGCACCGCGACTCCCCACGCAGAACAGCCATTTTCATCCCCATTCAAGTCAGTCACTACCGATTCGATATTGATTCTCCTGCTTGTCTTGTAATTCCTCCCTCTGCTCTATGTGCGGAACGGAACACATCCCTTTGGCTTGTTTCAGAGAAGTCCCCCATTAGCACACTAAGCCTTTCTTCCGACGTTGCTTGCATCAAGAAATATTCTATCCAAAGATTCCCTATCAAGCCAAACCACACCAGGCCAAACCGCACCAAGCCAAACCACACCAATCCAATCCAATCCAATCCAATCCAATCCGCTCCGAGAGCTTTTGATTACGATTATATTTCTGCAGAGAGAGAAAGGATTCCCTATCGAGCCCCCACGAATCGACCCTTTCGGATTTACCCAGATTCATAAGGTTATAGCGAGAGAGAAAAAGAGGAGATTTCCAGAATAGGATCGAAGAACGACCAGGGACAGGGAAAAGATCCCAAAAAGATATCAACCTTCCTCTAAAAAGGCCAATTGAATATCCGAGTACCTTCGCATTGGCAGTTATTAACCAGGAAAGGCGTTTGGCGCAAACGCGCTGCAGCATCCTCTTCGTATCGCACAACTTTAGAGTGGTGGTGACGCTGGTGAGAAGAAGGAGAAGAGAAAGTGGACACTAAGTGGGTGTATCGATCGCACGGGGAATAGGTTCGCAGGGCCAAATTCCGCATCGTCCCAGTTCCGGTTCCAGTCCCAGTCCCAGTTCCAGTTCCAGTCCCAGTCCAGGTTCAATTCGAACTCCAATTCAATCTACAGCTTCCACTTCTGCTCCAGCTCCAGCTCCAGCTCCAGCTCCAGCTCCAGCTCCCATTACTACTCCGTATTATTCAACCGAAACGCCTTCCCACATACCTACTTACCTACATACATACATGCCTACCTACCCGCCTACCTAGTAGCTGATATCTTACTTTCCATGACGAGCTCAGCTGCAATTGTGGCTTCGACATGCATAACTTCGAAAATATGCCGACGCCGACGCCACAGACAAAGCGGCTCGGCGTTGATTTGAACATCGACCTGGATTTTAAAAAAGCGAAAACCAGAGAGAGTATAGGCAGTATAGGCAGTATAGGAAGTATATCTCCGCCCCAGACACCCCCTAGCGCGCAGCAAATGTCCAGCAGAGACCATAATATTCCTTCCTCCAGCAACGGGGCGCTTAATTCACGGAATGAGACGAGGCAGACATTTTTAGATGATATTACACCAGTTGATCCTTCGAACAAAGAAAATGATCCTGATGGCCTCCGAGGTAACCGGGATTCTCACGACCTCTCTCTATCGCCTCGACAAGTCACTCGCGATTCATTAGTAGATCATATGCTACTGTCCCTCGACCAATTCTCTTTCGGACAAGACGCCTTCGGTCTACGCAATCCTACGCTCGACGAGGATCGTTCATATTCTACATTTGGGGATGACGACCCATATCCATCGATCCAGAATTTTGCTGCACGCAGCAGAGGACACACTTATTCTTGCAGCTCGGACTACGACGCTGCGGATGACTCCAGTCGCTATTCCGACCAACCTGGCAGTCGCAGAAGTAATAGCAGTTCTACCTTCCAAACCGGGCTGGCAAGAATAAATAGTATACGCAACGACATGAGAGGACCGATAATCCCCCCGCGCGGTTTGCATTCAAGGGCGAAGGGTAGTAGCCACGGCAGTAAGGCAAGCAGTGCGAATAGTTTCGATCTTGGCTATGCGCAGATTACAGGCAGTCACAGATGGGCGCACAACTTGGGTCGAAGGTCTTCAAGCTTTGATTACGGTAGTGATCGTCAAACAGCCGCCCACGCAAACATGGGACGACAGATGAGCATTACGATACCATCCCACAATCCGTACGATTACGATGCAGCGCCAACACCCACAGTTCCTGGTGGTCCTCGTCGTACTCGACCGACGTCGCCGATGTTAGTTTCACGGTCTGATGCGTCCGCCGATCCGCCAATGGAGAAGCTGGAAAGGAAACGCAGTGCGAAGTCTTCGAAGAGCGCATACAAAGGGAGGGGTTTTGTGGCTCCTGGAAGGAATGAATATGGACTGAACGACCGAAATCGAGAATTACCACCGATGCCAGCTTTCATCAAAGACCCAGCGCCCGCGCCTAGCGTGTCATATTCGAAGATGGAGAAGAATGCCCAGAGTGCGGCTCAACCACCCAAGGAAAAGACTGGCTTCTTCAGGAGGGTGTTTGGATCATCCAAGAACAACACTTCCATGGTACCGGATATGCCACACTCGCATGGTCCTACCACGGCTCCTGAAACGGCGGACCGTTCAGCGAGTAAAACACCCCACCATAGTGGTAACCAAACGAAGTCTCACAGTGCTGCATCATCGAGAGATATCACACCTGCATCCAGAGAACAACCACACGTACTAACCAAAAAACCATCGTCATTTTTCCGCCGCCGCAAGAAGTCTGTATCGGAATCGGATGCTTTACCCGTTCCTGCGATGCCGACAATTAAGCTTCAACCTAAGGACGACCTCCGACAGGACATCCGGTCAGGCTTGAGACCTGACATTAGGTCTGAGGCTAGTCCCGTAAGTAGCCTTCGCCAGGTTATGAATCCATATCTTCATAGTCCAGGCAGACCTCCGATTGAGGCACATGAGCCGACAGCTACCCTGGACCGTCAAGTCAATGATGATGTGGGTGACAGTAGGGCCGGCTACGTGCGGGGATTCTCGCCAGAGTATGAACCTAACAAGAACGCGACCATCAGACCTATTAAACCCTCGTCATCACATGCCCCCGAAACCCGAAAGGCAACCTATTCACTTATTCCACAACCCCGTAGGTCGATGAGCGCCAATTTTGCAAATCCAACGGGGCTTGATGGACAAGCGAAAGAAGATCGTGACACGTACCTTCAAGACTCTGGTGACAAGTCCACTAAGAATGATCGTGATGCGAATTCACGTCTGACTGCCACAAAGGATTTACCGGGTAATACATTGTTACCCAGTCCTGTATCGCCAGGTCCTACGCCCTCAGTTATGAGAGATATGGCGCTGGTTGCTGAATATGAGAGAATACATTCGAAACGCTCCCCAACCTCTAGTAACTTCCCAGCGAAAATTGAAACTCCGCTTGAGTCGCCTCAGAGCACTGCAGATTCAAAAGCTAGTCAAGAGCAGGCAACAAGCTCGGCTAAGGAGGAGGATTGGGTTTTGTTGAACTCATCGAGGAATTCGAGCGTACCGCCGGAGAGGGAAAATCGAATTTGGCTGGAGCCTTCTTCGTCGGAAGAGGATCTTCATTCGTTGAGTATGCTAAAGCCAAGGCATTCCCATTCGATCGCTGCATCGGGTTCGACAGATACAGTATACAAATCTGCTACTAGCTTGCCGATCGTACAGGTTGAGGGACAGGAAGAAGCGCCACCATCCAGCCCCCCTGCGGAAGTCATCGAGAAAGAACTGGGCATTTTAAGCCCAGAGAAGATCGATATGACACCTACCGAAGATGATCGAATACGAGCACAGAAGGTCTTTGATGGCAATGAAGATTTCATTCAGAAGGAAAAGGCCGCGGCATGGATGGGAGACGAGGATCCTGTCCGTGCAAGGACGTTGATTGCTTACATGGATCTTTACAACTT
This sequence comes from Clarireedia paspali, assembly GCA_026225955.1. Taxonomy (NCBI): domain Eukaryota; kingdom Fungi; phylum Ascomycota; class Leotiomycetes; order Helotiales; family Rutstroemiaceae; genus Clarireedia; species Clarireedia paspali. Next base: position 3,413 of record JANGZZ010000511.1, on the reverse strand, counting down.
TACGAATCTTAATATTCTCGCTTCATTGCGTGTAATTTGTGGCAGACTTGTACTGAAGGGCGAAAGTCAACAAGTTGATAGGATCTTGGATGCCTTTTCGAAGAGATGGTGTCAAAGCAACCCGAATCATGGCTTCAAGGCTACTGGTAAATTTGATTTTGATTATCGCTTGAAGATTTTACTGACGTGATCTAGATGTTGTGCATACAATTTGTTATTCGGTTCTTTTACTCAATACAGATTTGCATCTTGCCGATATTGAACAAAAGATGACCCGAAGTCAATTCGTTAAAAATACTATGCCTACCATTCGGCGATGTATAACGGAATCCAGCCACGAGTTCGAACCCAGCAGGCCTACCGTATTACCAGGGAAGAGTTCCGCATTCGAGGACCCTAATGCCAATGATGATAACGCCGATGCGGTATCCATAGAAGTGGAGAAGCATTCGTGGAGACAATCTTTCAAGCCCGCAACTCGGCCGGATCCCGAAAATCCTAATGCTCCTACTCCTTTGGACTATGATACCCCTGTAGATGATTGTGGCCCTCTGGTTAAGGCTCCATTCCGTGGCACTTTACGAACTTGGGAAGTCCAGGTTGAGATCGTTCTTAAGGACTTCTACAATTCTATCAGAAATGAGCGACTTCCGTTATTTGGAGCGGTGGATCGACCACAGATGCCAGCCTCTTCTACAAGCACTCTGTCTGTTTTCGCTAATGGTATGTTACGCCGCTCGCCCAGTGTTTTAAGCAAAGCGCCCTCGGAATCTGCTAGTTATTTACGTGGAAGAACCGCAGAAACTGTCCGCAGCAATGGGAAATGGAGCAACAAGACCCGTTCCAGGCCGCGTTTGTATCCCAATTCTGGTCTCGGATCCAGCCGAACAAGTTTGGATGATCAATCTTCTATGTGGAGTCCTTCGGTGGCTTCAAGTACTTGGAGTAAGTATTCGCTTGGGAAGACTCACACTTCGATGTCTGTCACTTCTCTTGATTCCGCGCTTCAAGGCGATTATCAACAGTCGATTGGGTTTGCAAATGCGCTTAGTCAGGCAATCATTCGTGAAGAGACGGTGGGAAGCCTGGGTAGTCCTAGTGATCATGGAGAGCTTCAGGTGGCGTCGCTACTTGAGGATGAATCTTTGGAACTCCATGGCGCCCCATGGGCAAAGGAGGGTATTGTCAAGCATAAACATCACCTCGAATCTCTAGACAAGAAAGCAAAGGACCGCAATTGGATCGAAACATTTGCTGTTATTGAAAAGGGTTACATGAGTTTGTTCTCATTCTCTACCAAGACCGTGCGGCATAAGACAAAAGGCAAATCAAGTAGCACAGCTGTGGGTGGTGGTAATTGGCAAGAGAATGCCGAAAATCTGGGATCCTTCCTTCTTCGACAAACCATCGCCAGCGCGCTTCCTGCTCCGGGATATTCCAAAGCTCGACCTCACGTATGGGCACTCTCCCTCCCTACCGGCGCCGTTCACCTCTTTCAAGTAGGCACACCAGAAATCGTCAAAGAATTCGTCTCCACAGCCAACTACTGGAGTGCTCGACTTTCCAACCATCCTCTTGTCGGCGGTATCAGCAACATCGAATATGGCTGGTCGGAAGAAATCGTCAACAACGCACTCGTCACCGCTATCAACGAATCCACCGTTCGGCCATCCACTAGCGGTGGTAGAACTAGCATGCAGAGCTCCTTGCGATCGAGTATGGATCATGCTTATAGTAGTGGTGTCAAAGCTCGGTTACCGGGTGATAAGATACTCATTTCAGATTGGTCGCCGCCGATTCAGAATATGCGGTCGAGTAATCTGATGGAGACGGATCAGTTGAGGACGCTGATTGCCTATGTTCAGAGTATTGAGGAGGAGTTGCAGAAACATAATATGTTGAGAAATCCTATGCTTTTGGCTGTTAGTTTATTTCCCTACTCACCACCCCTTCTGTTACATCCCACATCCATTTTCTACCATCCCATTCACTTTCCTACCATCCCATCCACTTTCCTACCATCCCATCCACTTTCCTACCATCCCATCCACACCCCCAGATTTTCTTTCCACCTTCTTTTCTTATGCCATAAGGGTCTGTAAACTAACACATACAAAAACAGTACTCCCCCCGCCACCACAACGCGCAAAAAGCTATGGCTAACTGGGAAAGCAAATCTTCGTATCTGCTGCGCGAAATCGTCAAATTCACGACGTATATTGATTCTTTGCATGCAGCCGAGACACTGAAGCAGAAGATTTACACGGCGAGGGAGGCGCATAAGGCGGTTGCGGAGAAGGTGGAGGATGAGAGTGAGGTGGCGGGAAGTGTGGTTGAGAAGAAGGAGGTTGAGTGTTAGAGTAGACGAACGACTGATAAGAATGGAGGCAGTAGAGGAAGGAATCAAGAAGAGACGAAGAGTATGAAAGAAGGGATTAGAAGCGGTGGCTATGTATATATGTGAACGATGGCTATCGAGCTGCCTTGTTCTTTTTTCTTTGACTGCTACTGGGGTTTGGGGATATATGGGAATGTGGAAAAGGCTGGGGGGTAAACGGAAAGGAAGGAAAGGAAATGAACTAAAGGGAGGGAGACAAAGAAAAGCGAATGAATGGTGAAAATTGCAGCTTTTGGAAAAGAAAAAAAGAAGGTGGGAGAGGAAACAGACCTATAAGAGAAACAACGTGGATGAGTGGACTGCAATCGGGCTGAGGATATCGAGTCGAGTACTTTCTGCTTTGGATTTGCATTTGCTACTCTTTTGAGCGTTACATGCTTGGGGGGAGTGGGCGGGGGGGATAGTTGCGGGATATCGGTTGTGGTGTACGATTTAAGTCGAGTTTGCTTTTGCGCTGGGCTGGGCTGGGCTGGGCTGGGCTGGAATAGGTGGAGAGGGAAAAGTTCACTATATGGGGAGATGTGCTTGTGTGCTTGTGTGTTGTTTACTTACTTAATGTGTCTTCTATAAATGGATGGATGGATGGAGGGAGGGAAGGAAGGATAAGCTGACGGAAAGAAGGAAAAACAGAGGGTGGAATGAATAAGCAAGGAGATGGGAGTCTGGTTATGGCTCTGGGTTCTTTTTTTTTTTTTTTTTTACTGGTTTCCCCTCTTTCCAAGATATGGATTGGGAGTTGGGGTTACTTTTCGGCTTTTGGTTGAATGATTGCTTAGCTTGCTGGTTACTTGCTGATTGGATGGATGGATGGGTTGGTGGGTGCGGGTTGAAGTCATTGTTATACCCCTTTCTTTACTTTTCTTTTCTATATAAGTTTGTTGGTTGATTGCGTGTGCAGTGTTGTGTGTGGTTTGCTTGGTTGCTTGGTTGCTTGGTTGCTTGGCTGCTTGGCTGCTTGGTTGCTTGGTTGCTTGGTTGCTTGGTTGCTTGGTTGCTTGGTTGCTTGGTTGCTTGG
>JANGZZ010000510.1:0-12307 GCA_026225955.1 Clarireedia paspali | reverse complement strand
TTCTTTTTATTTTTTAATTTTATATTTTCTAATTATAAAATAATTTTATTTTTAAATAAATTTAATTTTTATTTTATCTTCTTAATTTTTTTACTTTCTAATTATTAATCTTTTTATAACTAAGTTTAAATAAACTCTTTTTACTTTTAACTATTATAATTAGTTTTTACTTCTAGTTATATTAATTATATTTTAACTAGTATATTAAAAAGATTTATTAAATTATTTCTCTTTAATTATATAAATATTAATATAAACAATTTTATACTTTAAATAATTAATAAATAGTTTATATCTTTATAATCTTATATATTTTATTATAATTATCTTTTCTTTTAAAATAATACTTTATAAAAGTTTTATTTTATTTTTAAAAGCTAAAAAATTATAAAATATTAAATATATTTATTAAAACTTTATTAAATATATAGTTTATATCTAATTTAAATAAGTTTTTATAAATAATTATTTTATTATTTTTTTAGAATATCTTAATTAAAACTTTTATTTATATATAAATTGATTTATTAATTACTTTCTATATTTAATAATAAATTATATTATATAATATATAGATATTTATATTTAATAAAATACTCTTATTATTTTTATTAAATAAATTATTTTTTTTCTAATTATAAAGTTATTTATAAAGATTCTTATTTAAATAATTTATTTAAAAATTAAATAATATTATTATTAACTACTTTTTAATCAAGTTATAATAATTATTATTTTAAGTTTAATATAAATAATTTATTTAATTATAATATTACTAAACTATTTAAAATTTTTTTAAATTTTTATAAAGATTTTTATTCTAGTTTTAATCTAATTAATCTTATAAATAACTTTAAAAATATACTTTTAAATAATCTTATTAAAAACTTTTATAATAGATTTATAATTAAAATATTTTATATTAAATAATAAAATTAGTTTAACTTAAATAAATATAAAGAAAAATATTTTATTCTTTATAAAACTTATATTTAAAATACTTTTTATAATAATAAATAAAATATTTATTATAATTATAAATATCTTAGAAAGTTTAAAAGATATTAAACTTATAAAATAAAAAAGTATTAATTTATTTTAAAAAAGTTTTTATTTTCTATTTAAACTTTATTAATTAAATCTAAAAAAAAATATTAAAGAAAATAATATTTTAAATTTTATTATAATTTATTTATTAACTTTATTTCTAAAAACTTATAAAAATTAAAATATATTTTTAATATTAAATAAAGACTTTTAAAATTAATCTTAATAATAAACTTTTAAATAATAAAATTAAAAAGAAAAATATAAAGAAAGAAAAAGTTAATAATTAAAATAATAAGTTTAATAATAAAGATAATAATATTTTTATATTATTTAATACTTTTATTATTTATTTATAAAGTCTTTATTATATTAAGAACTTTAATATATTTTCTATTTTTTAAAGTTCTTTTTATAATAATATATTCTTTATATTTTATATTAGAATAATAGATATATTTTAATTAATATAAATTATTATTTTTAATAATATTTATAAATAAAATATTATTTTATATTCTTATTTTAATTTTATAAATAAACTAAATTTATTTTATTATTTTTCTTAAATATATTCTTTTATTATTCTTTATATTTAAGATATTTTTATTTTTATAAATATTTTAATAACTTTATTTAGTTAAAACTTTTCTAATAAATAAACTTTATTTACTTTTTAAAAATTTTATTATAATATTAATTACTTTATTTATTTTTTAAATTTTTTAAATATATTTAGATTATTAGTTATTTTAAATCTATATAAAATATAAACTAAATTGATTATAAAGTTAATAATAAATAAGTTCTTTATAAAAGAAATAAAGATATTAATAATAACTAAATTAAAATAATAATTAGATTTTAAAAAGATAATTTAAAATAAGTTCTTTTAACTTTTATAAACTTAGTTTAAAAATTTAGTTTTTAATAATTAAGTTTATTTAAATTTAAAATCCTTTTATTATTATAAAATATATATAAAGTATTCTAAATTACTTTATATATAGTTTATAATATTATAATATTATATTCTTATATTAAAATTCTTATTAATATTTTTATTTATATTATTTTAAATTATCTATTTATTAGATTATATTCTTTTAAATATTATATTTATTAGAATATATTTTATAAGATTATCTATTTATTAAAGTTTATTTCTATTATAATTAATATTTTTTAATCTTTATATTTTAAATTTTTAAAAGTAAATTAAAAAGATTAAAATAAAGTAGATTTTTAAATAAAAATTTTAATAATTTTTTAAAAGATTAATCGATTTAATCTAGTTTTCTTATAAATATTAAATATAAATTTATTAATAAATATTTATTTTAAGATTATAAATTAAATAAAAATATTAATAAATAAAAGATTAATTAAAAATTATTAATTATTAAATTAAGTTTCTTGATTTTATTTTTTATATTTTATAGATTTAAATAAATATAAAAATATTTAAACTATTAATATAAAAGGTTTTTAATAAAACTATTAATTAATATATCTTAAATAAGAAAATAAGTAATATTAAATAATTTCTTTATATATTCCTATTTTAATTATATATTTTAAATATCAATATATTATAGTTTAATTAAGATTTATTTATTTTTATTTACTATTAATTTTATTATTTAGATATTATTATAATAAATAATAATAAATTTAAAAATAATTAGATTAAATTCTTTTAATAGTCTTTTTATAATTATAGTTTCTTTAATAATTTACTTTATATTAAATAACTTAGTTTTAATTATAAATATTATTATTATATCTTATTTTAATATTTTTTTAATAATTAATTTACTATATAATAATATTATATATTTTTAAGAAAATTATCTTATTTTATTATTATTAATAAAAGATATATCTAAAATAATAAATAATTATAATAAATAATTTATATTATATTTTAAATAAAATATCTTATTTTTTATAAATAATTAATATAATAATTTATTATTTTTAAATAATTTTCTAATAAATTAATTAAAAAGTAAAATATAATAATTTTAATAAATATATTATAATAATAATTATATATTAGATTATATAATTTAGTATATATATACTAGTTATATATAACTCTTTACTATATATAAACTCTCTTAATTTTAAACTTTTTTTAATTTTATAATTATTAATTCTAAAGTTATTTAATATTTTTATTAATAGTCTTATTATATTATTAATAACTTAAATACCTTTTTAACTATATTAATAACCTTTTAAATAATATTAGTATTATAATCTCTCTTTACCTTTAAATTATTAAGATTCTTTAAATAGTAAAAGTAAATTTATTTCGATTTTATTAATATATAATATTTATCCCCTTTATTTATAAACTTATTTAAGTTTTAAAAGACTTAATTTAATAATACTAATATCTCGAATATTTTCTTTAAAGTATTTATATACTTTATTCTTTAATACTTTTAATTAAACTTCTTAATAAAAAAGCTTTTTAATCTTTCTTCTTAAAATCTAGTTTAATATTTAAAAATCTATTAAGTTTAGTTAAGTATTACTTTAAATAAAAGATAAATTATTTTTAAAATATAATAAGAATAAATCTTCTATATCTATTTATTTATATTAATTAAAATCTATTTATTTTATTTAAAATATTAATATTTATTTATAAAGAAAGTAATATTAGAAAGATAAAGATATTTAAAAACTTTTCTTTATTATTAATTTATTAATAATAACCTTTTTAATCTCTTTTAATCTAATAGTTAATATATTACTAAAACAAATATAGTAAATTTAAACTTAGTTTATAATATTTATAAATAAAATAGAATAGTAGTTATTATTATAATCTATAATCGAATATAATATAATAACAATTTATAATATATTCTAAACTTTAATTTTATAATAATTATAAATTATTTATTAAACTTTAACTTTAGTTTTAATAATTTATATATTAATTAAAGTTCTCTTTTTAAAATCTAAACTTTCTAATAACTAAGAAACTTCTATTTATATATAAAAGAAAATAATTAAAAGTTAAATATATTAATATATTAATAACTTTATAAATAATAACTTTAAATATTAATATATTATTAATTAAGTTAAAAACTTAATATTATAATTTATTAAAGAATATTATATATATAATATATATACTTTTAATTTATTAATTAAAAATATTATTTACTTCTTAATAGATTTAGTTAAATAATAAAGAGTATAAGATATTTATTATTATTTAATTTAAAAGAATAGTATTAAGTTTAAATTATTTTACTAATAATTTAAACTATTAATTAACTTAACTAATAAAAGTAATAATAATAATTATTTTAAAAATAATATTAAAAAGTAAATTAACTTTATTTATAAGTTTAATTAGAACTATTAAATATATTCTTTTATAAACTATTTTATAAATAGAAATTACAAAGAAGATATTATAATTCTTTATATTATTAATAGTAATAATATAAGTATTATAATTATAAAAAAGATTTATAAACTATTTATAAAAACTATAATAATTATAATTAGTTATTATAATTATATTATATTTTATATTTAAAGTTAATAACTTATTATAAACTTTATTATTACTTTTATTATTAATATATTATAAAAAGTATTATAAAATATATTTAAAAACTAATTATAATTACTTATAAATATATTTTAATATTTCTTCTTTATATTTTAATAAACTACTTTATTTATTTAAATAAATAAATATTTAAAAAGTTTCTTTTTCTTTATATATTATATTTAAACTCTTTATTATATAATAAATAAAATTAAAGAATATAAAGATATATTAAAAGAGTTTAGAAAAGAAAATATATTATTAAAAATAAAAATAGAAATAGAAGCTATTATATATATATATTAACTAAAAGATAATTAAATAAAAAATAATATTTAAATAAAAACTTCTTTTTAAATAAATTAAAAGATATAAAGTATTTAAACTTAATAAAACTTATAAATAAGAACTATTTAATAATATTATATAAATTAATAAAGAATAATATTATTTATTAAACTAATATTTTTATTAACTTTAAAACTAATATATTTACTTTAATTAATATTTCCTTTTTATAATAACTTTATTATAATTTCAAGCTTATAATTAAATATTTAAAGATATCTTTATAGATTAAAAGATATAATAATATAAATAAATTATTAATTATTTATTATACTTTATTTAATTTTATAATTAATAATTATATTTAATTATTTACTTTTTTTCTAATTACTTACTTAAGTAATTATATTATAATACTAGATTATAAATAATTTATAAAGAATTATATATTAGTTAATTATATTTAATAATACTTTATTTAGTTAAAAGATCTACTTTTAATAATAACTTATATAAGAAATTATAATATTAGTATATTATAATATAAACTAAATAAGATTAATAAGATTTATTAAAAGAATATAATTTAATATAATTTAAAATTTAAATTAGAAAACTGAGAATTAAAGTTATATAAAGAAAAAATATATTTTATTAATAAAGTAATTATTATAATAAAGTATATTAATCTTTTATTTATAAATATATTTATTATATAAATTATATTTCCTAACTTTTATAATTATATAAAATTATTAATAGTTCTATTAAAAATATAATTAATTATATAAAGAAGAAATTGAAATTAATTAAATTATTAATTTCTATATTTAATAATATATTATTTTAATAACTTCTTAAACTCTTCTAAATTCTATTATTATAAAGAAAACTAAGTACTATTAAGATATATATAATCTTAATTATTATTATAATATATATTTATAAGAATAATAATAATAATAAACTCTTTATTATTATTTTATATAAAGTAGATAGTTTTATTAATTAATATAAAGAATAATAAACTTTTAAATAAGATTTTATTATTTTAATTATATAATTATTAGTTTTAATAGATTATAATATTATATTATACTCTTTTATAAATATTAACTTTGAACTATTTATACTAATTAAATATATAATATATATCTATATATTCTTTAAAACTAAGTTAAATATTCTTTCACTTTATTATTTATATAATTATAAGATCTAATTAAAAGATAATAATAAAAAAGCTTTTAAATATAATTTATTTTATAAGATATTACTAAAAGAGTTAGAAGTAATTAAGGAATATATTATAAATAATTTAATAAAAAGTTTTATTAAACTAAGTTAAATATTTTTTATTATTTTTATTTTATTTATAAAGAAATTTAATAATTCTCTATATTTATATATTGATTTCTAAACTTTAAATACTTTTATTTATAAAAACTAATATCTATTATTATTTATTAATAAGATTTTAATTAAGCTTTTGAAAATTAAAGTTTTTATTAAACTAAATATCTATTAAATATTCTATTATATCTAAATAGATCTAATATCTAAAAAGTATATTATATTCTAAACTTAATATAATATTTATAAATATAAGATTATACTTTTTAAACTTACTAATAACCTAGCTATATATTAACAATATATAAATAATATTTTATTTGATTTTCTTGATATTTTTTATATAGTATATTTAGATAATATTCTAATTTACTTTGAAAATAAATTTAAATATATAACTTATATTACTATAATACTTTAAAGACTTAAAAATATAAGTTTATAAACTGATTTAAAGAAATATAAATTTAATATTAAATATATAAAGTATCTTAGATTTATTATCTTAATTAATAATATCGAAGTTGATTTCAAGAAAGTCTTTATAATTTAAAGATAAAAATATTTAATGACTATTAAAGATATTTAATCTTTTTTAAACTTTTATAACTTTTATTAATAATTTATTTATAACTTTAATATTATTATAAAACTTTTAATTAATTTAATAAAAGTAATTATTCTTTTTAACTTTAATATTAATTATTAATAATTATTTAATATTTTAAAAAAGATATTAACTTTTATTTTACTTTTAAAATATTATAATTATAATCTTCTTTATATATTAGAAATTAATATATCTAATAATATTATTATAAATATACTTTTGTAGAAATATAATAATAATTAGTTTCTAATAACTTATTTTTTAAAAATAATATAATCTACTAAATTTAATTATAAAGTTTATAATAAAGAAATATTTATAATTATAAAGTTATTTATAAATTAATATACTAAGTTTATAAGTACTTTATATTAGATATAAGTTTATATAGATTATAAGACTTTAAAATACTTTATAATTACTAAAGCTTTTAATATTTATTAAGTTTAATAAACTAAACTTTTAATTAATTATTATTTCTTTATTATATATTACTTAAATAAAGAAAACTTTGTAATTAATATTTTAATTTATAAAACTAATAAATTAGATTTATAAAATAAATCTAAAAAATAATAGTATATATAGTAATTATTTAAAAATATATAATTTGATTCTTAGATTTTAGCTTTTTAATTAGAATTTAACTTTAAAGAAATATTATTTAAAATTAATATAATATTGATATTAGTAAACTTTATTAATTTAATTTTATATATATTATAAGTTAATTAAGAGTATAATTCTCTTTATACTTTGAAAGTTAGTATAAAAGTTAGTAGTTTAATTACTAAGTTAGAAATCAAAGAAGGTTTATTATTATATAATAGTTATTTTATTATTTTTGATATTAAGAATTTAAAAACCTTTCTTATTTATAAAGTATATAATTTAATAATTATAATTTATCTAGATATTAAGAAGATTTAGTTACTTTTTATAAACTATTACTAATATATAATATAGACTAATATTATAATATATATTTATAACTATTATATATATTATTATAATTTAATTCTCAAAGATAAAATACTTAGTTTATTTTACTTATTACTAATTCCAATATATATATAAAAATATATTATTATAGATTATTATAATTTTAATAAGAATAAGTATAAATATAATAATATATTAATTATTATCAACTAGTTAAATAAGTAAATAATTATAATTCTATATTATAAAACTATCACTTTTTAAAAACAAACTAAACTCTATATTATATATATTTATTATTATTATAACTTATTAATAATTATACTTTTTAATTATAAACTATAATTTATTTCCTTCTTTTAAATTAAATTTAATAATATTCTTGAAACTAAAGTAAAGTTATTTATAACTAATTACTTTTAAACTAATAAATAGATAGAAATTTATAATTAGTATTTATAAAAATAATTATAATTCTTTATAAACTATTATTAAAATAACTAGTTTAAATTCCTATTTATAATAGATTATATATAACTAATATTATTATACTTTTCTTTTAATAATTTACTTTCTTTTAAAATACTTTATAAATATATTTTTAAAATTATATAAGATTAAAAGTAAATTAAATATTTATTTATTAATAACTTTAATATCTAAAATATATATATTTATATTTATTATAATTATAAAGTATTAGAATATATTTATTTAATTATTTAAATTATTTAAAAATATATAATTTATTAAATTAATAAATATTATTAATTAAAAGATTTCTAAATTAATAATTATATCTAATTAAATATATAATATTTATCTATTTAACAATTATTAAAAAAGTTAAATTATTTTATAAATAAATATTTCAAAGTTCTAAAAAAGATTAACTATTTATATTATTTGAAATTACTTAATATAATAAGAATCTATAATATTTTCTTTATTAATAAATTATATAAAGTAGTTAATAACTTATTATCTAGTTAATATAATAACTCTTTACTATTTATTAATATTATTAGAATAAATAAATATAAAGTAGAAGAGATATTAGTTTATTATTAATATAAGAAAATATTAGAATATTAAATTTAATAAAAAGGTTATAATATAGATTTAGTATAATATAAAGTATTAAATTTAAAAACTTCTTTAATATTTCTTTATAACTTCTATTATATAAATCTAAAAGTATTTAGCCTTTTAGTATTATTTCTAAAATAGTTATAATTATAAGAAGTTAATAAAAATAATTATAATTATATTAAAAGCGATTATCTAATAATAATAATTAATAAGAAGAAGTTTATAATAATATAAATTAAAAGATAAAATATACTTTTATTTTCTCTTTTTTAATATACTTATTTAATAGCTATTTAGTTACTTATACTTATTTATTAACTTTATAAAATATAATTTAACAATTAATTAAAATATTTGAAGATAAGTTTTTTTAAAAGAGAAAAGTAATATAACGATTTTAACGAATATATTATAATAATAATTATATATTAAGTTATATAACTTAATATATATATACTAATTATATATAACTCTTTATTATATATAAATTCTTTTAATCTTAAACTCTTCTTAGTTTTATAGTTATTAATTCTAAAATTATTTAATACTTTTATTAGTAGTTTTATTATATAAAAGAATTATAAAATTATAAAAATAATATCTATATATAATATAATTATAATATATAGAATTAATCTTATTTTCTTTTAATATTTTTTAATCTTTAATTTTATTATAATTTCGTTATTTTCTTAAATTTTATAATTAGAAGTAAAGTATTTATAAAATTATTTTTTATAAGATTGAATTTCTAATTAATCTTTTTAATATAAATATTATAAACTAATTATAATTTCTTTTAAATATAATTTCTAATTATTTATATCTTTAAAAACTACTTAGTATTATCTATTTTATATAATTTATATATAAAATAAATACTATTTATAATTTTTTTAATTTTCTTTTTATAATTTTTATTATAAATAATCTAAATATTATTTATAAAAAATAATATTAATACTTTATAATCTTTATTAATTAATATATAAAGTTTATTTAAATATAATTTTTTTTTAATTTAGTTAAGATTTTAATAAAATCTTTAAATTATATTATTAGAGAATTTTAAAGATTATAAAAATTATAATTAATAATTATAATTATATCTTTAATTTTATATTTATTTAAAAGATAATATATAATTAATTCTTTATTTAGATTATATAGTATATTTATAAAGATATTAATTATATTATATTAATTTATTTTAAAGTTAAATTTAATAACTATAATTATAATTATCTAAAAAGAATAAAATATAAATATTATAATATATATTAATTTAATTATATTTTTAATTTAAAGATTATTTTTTATTATAAAATATAATCTATATTTAATAATAAATCTATCTTAATTAGTTTTATAAATAAATATTTATTTAAAAAAGATTAAGTTTAGTATAATTAAACTTTTTAAGATTTCTTTTTATATATTATAAAATTTAAAATTATTAATCTTTTTATTATAATTAGCTTTAAATATTAATTTTAATAAATAATCTTTAAGATTTTAATAGTATTTAGATATTTTAAATATTTAAGTTTTATAAATTTTAAATAATTATAATAATTTTATTATAAGTTTTTTAAGTTTATTTATAATTATTATTATTATTATATTATAAAGTATTATAAAGTTTCTTTATTTTTTATCTTTATTTATATTTAATTAATTAAACTAGAATATATTATAAAAATTATTAAATTTTTTAATATTTTATTTATATAATTAAAAGATAATTATATTAATAAAAGTATTAATAATCTTATTATTTTATTAAAAATAATATCTTTTCTTTCTTTTTAATATATTAATTAAGTTAGATAGTTAAAAAGTAAATAAACTTTAATTAATTTTATTAATTTTATTTACTTTTCTTATTAGAATTTTAATTATAAATCTTAATCTTTTAAATAATAATTTAATTATTAATATATTTAATAATTAATTATTATTTAATTTTTTAAAATAAAATTTAATCTAATTTCTTTTTTATAATTAATTATTATTATATAATATATATATAAAGTTATATAATTTATCTTTAATTTAAAAAAATATATATTTAAATATTTCTTTATTTAAATTATTTTTATATTCTTTATAAAATATATTAATTATATTAATATATTCGAAGTTTATTTTATTTTCAAGTTTAATAATCTTCTTAATTATTAATAAATTTAAAAGAATAATAATACTTGATTCTAAATTCTTTATTTTAATTCTTTTTAAACTTTATTTATTATTAATAAAATTTATTATTTTTATATTCTAAATTTAATTTAAGATAATTAAAGTTCTATAATCTTTTTAATTTTTAAACTAATTATTAAAGTTTTATATATTTAGATTACTTTTATTATTATCTAAATATAAACTATTATTCTTTAAATAAATATTATTAAAAGATATTTATTTATTATTATTAAGTTTCTTTATTTTTAAAATCTATTTATAATAATTTTATTTAATAATATTTTCTAAAATAAACTTTTTAATAAATAAAATAAGTTTAATAATATTATTACTTTTTAATATAGATTTATCTAAGTTTTCAATAATATTTATATTAAAGATTTAAATAAAGTTATTTAATAATTCTTTTAAAACTAATTTTTATTTCTTAATAACTTTAAAATAAATAATATTTTTATTAAATTAAATATTTTAAATAATAATAATCTAATTGAGTTTTAGAACTTATATTTTATAAATTAATATATTAAATATATAATTTACTAAGTATTTAAAATATACTTTTAAATTTATTTTATATTACTTTTTATTTATTTATATTTTTTATTCTTTATTAAGAGAATAGATATAATAGTTAAAATAATAAATATTATTTTAATTAGAATATAAATTAATAATAATTAATATTATTAATATTAGATTATATTAATAAAAGTATTATTTAAATTAATTATTAAAAACTTTATTTAAAGTTCTAAACTTTTATTATTATAAAGAATTAATATTATATAAATAAATTATTATTTATATAATTTTAGATTATAAGTTTATAAAGAACTTTATTTAAATTTATATTTTTATTGTTTTAGTAATAATCTTTTAATTTATATACTCTATTATATTATTTGATTTATAAGTATAAATTAATAATAATTTTATTTTAATTCTCTTTATTTTAATCTATTATTTAAACTTAATATAATTATTAATTCTAATTATTAATATATTATTATCTTATTTAATAATATATATTAATAAGTAATATTATTATTTTATTTATACTTTAAAATTAGTAATAATATAAAATACTTTATAATAAGTTTTATTAATTATTAAGATTTTAAAGATTTTATTATTATATAATTCTTTAATTAATAATAATTAGAAATATCTATTAAATAATA
>JANGZZ010000509.1:0-12392 GCA_026225955.1 Clarireedia paspali | reverse complement strand
AGTTAATTTAATAATAATCTCTTTTAAAACTATTAAAGAAATTAAAAAGTATATAAGAAACTAAGTTTATATTATTAAAATTTTAATTAGAATTAAAAAATTATTAAATATAATAAAATTAATTTAATATATTTATTATTAAAGTTTTAAATATATAATCTAGTTTTATTATTATTAAGTTAAATATAATTTATATTTAGAATTATATTTAACTTCTTAATATATTTATAATATTTATAATATTTATAAGAAACTTTATTTATATTTAGCTTTAAAGTATATTAACTACTTCTAATCTTATACTAGTAATTCGAAATTATATAAAGTATATAAAGTTATTAAAAAAGTTAGTTTTAATTTATAAATAATTAGAATATCTAGATATTATAAATAAATCTTAATAAAAGTTTATTAGAAATTAAATTAACTTTTAAATTAACTATTAAATTAAAAATCGATTTATTAATAATCTAGAAATTTTAGATTATAATTAAAGATTAAAACTAATTAAATAATTAATTTATAATTTATATTAACTTTAATTAACTTTTAATATTAAATTAAAACTTTAAACTTTAAACTCTAATATATATTTTAAAAGTTTTAATTATTAATATTATTTTAATATTTAATAACTTGAATTTAAATTTATTAGTAATATAACTAAGTTTAAATATTAATATATTTGAAATAGTTAATATCTATAATAAAACTAACTAAGTTGAAAATAACTTAAAAAAAATAATTAAAAGAAATTTACTTTTAAAAGTTATTATAACTAATTTATTTATTTTAAAAGACTTTAATATATATTACCTTTAGTAAGACTTAGAGTTACTTGATACTTAAAAAAAGGCCTGATTAATTAGTTAGATTAAAGATAATAACTTAAAGTTATTTAATAATCTAAAGACTAAAACCTTCTTTTATAAAGCTAACTCTTTAGTTTTAAACTTTACTTTTATTACTTTAAAGGTAGTAAAATATATTAATAACTAGTAAATATTAAATAACTTAGATTTAAATTATTTATTAATCTTTTTTACAATTAAAAATCTAAATTTAAATCAAAGTTACTTAAAACCTTTTTAGTTTTTTAATATTAAGAAAGCTAATTAGAATTTATTTAAAACTAGTCTAGTCGATTTAATTAATAAAAGTTTAGTTCTCAATCAATAACTTTTAAAGCTAGTTAGAATTAAATTAACTTTTAAAATATTGATAATCGAGTTTTTAAAAGCTATTAGCTTTGAGCTAGTATAACTAATTAAGCTAGTATCGAATATAGCGATTTCGAAAATTAAGCTAAAACTATAAACTAAATCTTAATAGACTTTTAAACTTAAAATCTTTCGAAAAGCGATATTAAAAGTTTAAAGAAATAAAAGTTAAAGTTAAAACTACTTTTTAACTCGAAATTAATATTTTTCAGTTATTAAATATATTAAAAGGAGTTATTAGAATACCTTCTTAAAGACTAAAGATTTGAAAGTTATTTTTAAAGCTTTTAACTATACTAAAAGTTACTAAAGTTGGATATTACCCTTGATTTTCAACTAATCAACTTTCGAAGAAAAAGTAAATATTTTAAAGTCAACTTTATTCTCCTAGCTCTTAATATCGACTAGCCTCTTTTAGAATACTTATAAAGTCGACTTTTAACTAAAACTAATAATTAGTAAGTTTAAGAAAGCTTGTTCAATTAAAATCAAAGGAAAAACCTTAGGGCCTAATAGAATTAACTAGGAAATTATCAATAAAGTTTATTTAACTACTTTTAATTTATTTTATAAGGTTTATAATCTAATACTCAATTTTAGCTACTACTTTACTTACTAATAGTAAGTAATTAGTATAATATTTAAAAAGCTAAAAAAGTTTAATTACTTGAACTTAAAAGTTTATAAAGTTATTTTATTACTAAACTACTTTGAGAAAGTTAATAAGAAGATACTAGTAAAAAGATTAAGTTATTTAATTAAGATTACTAATTTACTATATAGCTTTTAAATAGAAAGTCGATTTAAAAAGTCTATAATTAATATTAGGTTATTATTAATAATTAAAATCAAATAAGATTATATAGTTAATCTCAAAATATTAATCTTATTCTTTAATATTAAAGAGGCTTTCGACTATATATCTAAAAACTAGTTATTAGTAATTTTAAAAGAATTTAAACTACCTTTTAATTTAATAAGTTAAATTAGTTACTTTTTAGAAATCTAGTAACTCTAGTTAGTTTTTAATAATTAAATTAAACTATTCTAACTTATTAATATTAGTATTTTTTAAAGTAGCTCGATTAATTTAATTTTATTCTTAATTTATATTCAATATCTTTTCTCAACTATTAACTATTTAGTCTAGTCTTATATAAACAATATTATATTAATAATTAGTTCAACTAGTTTTAAAAAGAATTATTAAATTTTAAAAAGAGAAGCTAATAAGCTATACTCTTTTAAAATAATTAATAGTATTAATTTTAACTTTAAAAAAACTAAACTAATCTATTTCTTTTTTAATAACTTAGAAGTCTACTTAGTTAAATTATCGAATTAATAAGTTATATATCTCTCTAAGTTAGTAAAGTAACTAGAAATTTAGTTTGATAATACTTTTAAATTTAGAAGTTATATTAGAATTCGAGTTAGTTAAATTAAAATAATACTATTTCAAGCTAGTTAGTTAGCTAGTACTTAAACTAGTTTATCTCCCTTTATAATATACTAGCTATATATTATCTATATTACTAGTATCTCAAATTACAAATCTCTAATCTAGTATAAAGAGTAAGTTAATTTTAAAGTCTAATTTCAACTACTTTAAAATTTAACTTTTTATAAAATCTTAAAGGTTTTTAAAACTAGTTTAAGCTTAATTATAGATATTAAAACTATACTAATACCCCTTGATATCTATCTTACTAGTATTAACTACTAATACACTTTCTAGTTACTTAAACTCTCGAAAAACTATCTAATTTATTAGTTTCTTTAGAAAGGTTACTAAAAGATATAAAGTTATTAAAAGGATTACTAGAAGTTATAAAGTTACTAAGAAGATTACTAGAAGCTAAAACCTAGTTCTAGCTCTATTTATCTTTTAAGAGCTAGCTAGAAGCGAGGATCGAAGCTAGCGCCGAAGCTAGCTACTAAGCTTATACAAATAAACTAGATTAAATAATTAATATATTTACTAGTTAATTTAGATAATTTAGAAAAGTTATAACTCTTTAAATTCTTATTTTAAACTATTAGTTTATTTTCAATCTAAATTAATTATCTTTCAAAGAAAGAGGAGGTTAATAATTATAAGAAGCTAGTATTAATATTAATATCTAATTAATATACTTTTTATATTAACAGATCCTAACTATAAAATAGAATTAAAATAAAGATTAGATTAGTATTTTTAAACTTAAATTAAAAGTTAATCTAAGTATATAAATAGAATATAGACTTAAACTAACTAGTTTATAATAAGGAGCTAGAAAGAGTTATTTAGATAATCAAATTAACTAGCTAACTAGTCTAATCTAACTAAGAATATATAATTTATAATAATAATCAAGCTAGATTATTATAACTAAAATCACTAAATAATAACTCTAGCTAAAAATAATTAATAAAAATATTTAATACTAATAGTTAAATAGTTAATAAAGATATTAATATCAAATTAACTTAAGTTCTAAAGTACTATAAAATCGAAGAGAATAAAATAATTAATAAATTAATGAAAAAGGCTATTAGTCTAAAACTAGATATTTATATAACTAGTTTCGCCTATTTAGATATCTAGATCAAAGTTATTAAAATCTAAGAATAAGAACTAGCTTTGGAAAAAATAACTAAATTTAGACTAACTAAAGAACTTAGAGTTAATTATATTTTAACTTATAAATTAGCCTTTTAAAATAAAATCTCGATCCCTCTTAATACTAAGTAAGTTACTACTAATATATTTTACTAGCTAAAATTAGACTATAGTTATATTAAAACTTATTTATACTAATTAGACTTAATTAATAATAATAAATATAAATATAGTAAAAAGGAGATATTAGAATACTTCTTATTTAACTATCGACTACTTGCTAACGCCCGCTTAAAACTAAAAGATAAGTTTAATATATATTATTTTAGTTTACTACTATTATTTAATATAAAACCTAGAATTGAAGTTAACTTGGAATTTATCTAAGAAATAAATATTTGTATATAAAGATATTATTTAATCTAATTAGCTAACTCTTAATAAATTAGACTTATTTATAAATTATTATTATTAAGTCTCAAACTAGCCTAATACTAGATATTAATATTAATATCATTAATATTTAATATTTAGACTAGTTTGAACTTAATTCTTTTCACTAATATTCAAGGTGTTTTAAGATTATTTTAACTATTATTTCTTTAAAATTAGGGCTAGACCCTTAGTATCTCTTTACTATATATAGTATTATATATAATTAGACTTATATATACTTAGCTACTAATAATATATCTACTAACCGACTTATTATAGTTTCAGACTTATATAGGTTGTTAAAATAAGAAAAAAAAAAAAAAAAAAAGTAGAATTAGATTATATATTTAAAGCTCTAATAACAAGTATATTAAATTAATTTTATTATACTTAATAGCTTTTTAGTTTTAATTAAGATTCTAGTAATATAAACTTAATTCTTTATATATCTTTTAACTTCTTTAATAGTTTTAAAAGAGATTATTATTAAACTAGCTCTTTTAATAACCTAGTTAGTTTTAAAAGAGAGCTAATAAGAAGTTCTAATTAATTTAAAGTTTAAAAAGCTATTAAAAGTTTTAATCTCTTCTAATACTAGTTCTATACTTTCTAAAGTATTGAAGTTAATAGTAAAGATTCTATATAATATTATTTTAAACTAAAGTTTATTCTTTTAAATATTTTTAAAATTAAAAAAGTTTTTTTTAAATATTAACTTTTTTAATTAAAAAGTCGATTATATAAAAAGGGGTTATAATTAATATTAGGTTTTTCTTATTAAATATACTAATAATAATCGAAATAACTAACTTTTTAACTCTCTTAACTTTAAAAACCTTATTAATAATATTATAAGTAGCTAGAGTTAAAAAAGTATTATAGTATAATATAATATTATATATTAAAATAAATTAGTTTGAAAACTTAGTTTTAAACTTAACTGTTTTAGATTTAGTCTAAATTATAGTCTAGTTATTTAACTTTAGATTACTTAATATAGTAATATTAGTAAAGAAAGCCTAAATTAGATTTTAAATAATTTTAATAATTTTTAGTACTAAAGTTATTAGAAGTACTAAGATTATTAAAAGAGTTACTAAAAGGGTTATTAAAAGTTGTTTTTATTATTTTAAAGCTTTAACTTATACTTCTATTTTCTAGATTATATATTCGAAATTATTAAGTTAAAAAGTTAATTAATTAGTAATTTTTTTAATCTTTCTCAATCTAATATAATCTTTAAATACTTTGATTAAGTTTAATATTTTACCTTATTATTTTTAAAAAGATACTAAAAAGTTAGTTTTAATTAAAAGATCTAGAACTTCGAAGATAAGTAATTAAATAAATTTTAAGTTAGTTAATTAGTTAATAGTGATTTTCGAATTTTTATTAATTTATTCTATTAAGAATAAGTTAATATATTTAAGTAAATAGAGAGAGATATTATTAAAGCTAATTATAATATTTATAATAGATCTAGTAAAGAGATTCGAGTTTATAATATTAAATAAGCTAGATAAATCGATATTAGAGTTAAATTAAAAAGTTATAAGTAAAATCAATAATATAATAATATCTATAATATTATTAATAATATTAATAACTAGAGAAGATAATTTAATAACTATTAGAGTATTAGAAGTAATTAAAAACAAAGTAATTAAGATAATATCTTAATTGTTATTATTATTAAAGGTTAAAAGTACTTCTATATTAATAAATATTAATATAATATTTAAATAAATATATTAATATTATAAAAGCTTTTTTAAACTTAAGAAACACTTTATTTATTTATTTTATTTTATTATTTTAATGTTCTTTTTAAGTTTAAGACTATAATAGAATAGTTAATAGCTAATTTATTAGTAGCTAAGTATTTTTAAAGTCTAATTATATATAATACCGAATATAATTAGTTATATTAAAAGTCTAACTCTAATTAAAAGGAAAAATAAAGTTCTTTATTAAGTAAAAGAATTAACTAAATAAAGTAAGTTTAAAATATAAGATTTTATTTCTAATATATAGTTTAGTATAGTATTACTACACTATTAAACCAAGGATTATTTTGATCGGTTTAACTCAAGAAACACTTCTAATATTATTAATATTATTAATATTATTAAATATTAGCTAAATTAATAATTTAAATTTAATTTAATAAAATTAATAAACTTAATATTTAAAATTATTAGAATTAATAATAATAATAATATAATAATAATATAAAGATATAAATAAACTAGTTTAAATTATAGAAATATATTATATTAAATACTAATCTCTTTTTATTAATATTTTTATTATTTTAATAATTTTTCAATGTTTTTATAATTTTTAAAGTTTTTAAATAAAAATTTCGAAAATATAAAGTAAAAATCTATAAAATCGATAATAATAATAATATTTTAATAACAGATAATTATATAATTAAATAGTTTAGTTAGTTTAATTTATAGAAAAGTTATTTATTATATTCAACTTTGATCTAATAATTTTTAATAAGAAATCATATTTTTTCAATAAAAAATCGTTTAATATTTTTATAGTTTTTAAAGTTTTTAAATGAAAATTTCGAAAATATAAAGTAAAAATCCGTGAAATCAATAGTAACAATAATATCTTAGTAATAAATAGTTGTATAACTAAATAGCTTAGTTTAATCGATTTGTAGAAAAGTTATTTATTATATTCGATTTTGATCTAATGATTTTCAATAAGAAATCATATTTTTTCAATGAAAAATTATTTTTATTATATTAATATTTAATAAATAACTATATATATAAAGATATTATTTGATTTAATTAATTAATATTTAATAAATTGAACTTATTTATAAATTATTATTATTAAACTTTATATTAACTTAATACTAGATATTAATATTAATATTATTAATATTTAGTAATTAAATTAATTTAAACTTAATTTTTTTTATTAATATTCAAAGTATTTTAAAGTTATTTTTATTATTATTTCTTTAAAATTAAAGTTAAACTTTTAATATCTTTTTATTATATATAGTATTATATATATTTAAGCTTATATATATCTAATTACTAATAGTATATCTACTAACTAATCTACTATAATCTTAAATTTATATAAGTTGTTAAAATAAATAAATAAAAAATATTAAAATTACTTAAAATAAATAAATTAATTATAATATTTCTTAAAAAAAAACTTCTTTTAATTATTTTTCTTAAATTATTTTCAACTTAATTAGTTTTATTATAAATATTAACTATTTTAAATATATTAATTTTTAAACTTAGTTATATTATTAATAAATCTAAATCTAAATTATTAAATATTAATATAATATTAATAATAAGAACTTTTAAAATATATATTAAAGTTTAAAGTTTAAAATTCTAATATAATATTAAAAGTTAATTAAAGTTAATATAAATTATAAATTAATTATTTAATTAGTTTTAATTCTTAATTATAATCTAAAGTTTCTAAATTATTAATAAATCGATTTTTAACTTAATAGTTAATTTAAAAGTTAATTTAATCTTTAATAAACTTTTATTAAAATTTATTTATAATATCTAAATATTCTAATTATTTATAAATTAAAAGTAACTCTTTTTATTATCTTATATATTTTATATAATTTCAAGTTATTAGTATAAGATTAAAAGTAATTAATATACTTTAAAGCTAAATTATATAAATATTTAAAGATTTTAGATTTAAAAAATAGAACTTATAATTATAATTATTAGACTAAAATTATATAATTAATAGAAAGTAAAAAAGGAAATAACTTTATTTATTATTTAATATTAAATAAATATTAATATTAATAATATTCTTTTAATAGAAATTTATTAATAGAATTCTATTAATAGAATTATATTAATAATACTTTTAATAAAACTTTAAATAAAAATAATATATTTAATAAAATAAATTTAATAAATTAGTTATCTACATTATTTAAATTAATTATAAAATAAACTAGATAAATTAATTATCTAAACTATTTAATAATATATAAAGATTTATATAAATAAATAGTTTTTTTATAATATATAAAGTTTTATATTTAATTTAATTAATTAAATTTAAATTATTATTTATATTTATTATTATAATTATAATTAATTTTTATTATAATTATTATTTAATAATAAACTTTATAATATTACTTTATAATTTTATTATTATTTAATAATTAAAATTTTAATTACTTTTATATAATTTAAAAGATAAATATTTATAATAAATTATATATTTATTTAAA
The DNA here is from genome assembly GCA_026225955.1 of Clarireedia paspali. Lineage (NCBI taxonomy): Eukaryota > Fungi > Ascomycota > Leotiomycetes > Helotiales > Rutstroemiaceae > Clarireedia > Clarireedia paspali. The sequence continues at coordinate 3,868 of JANGZZ010000509.1, read as the reverse complement.
ATTAATAATAAAACTTTATATTATTATATAAATATTAGAATAAATAAAAGAATATATTATAAAGATTATAATTAAATCTTTTTTATAATATAATAAAATATTTATAATAATATATTATAAGAATTTAATAAAAAATAAAATTATATTATTTTTAAAATTAATAATTAAAAAGTTAAAAAAGTTAAAAAGTTTTAAAAGTTTATATATATATAATAATTATATAAATTATATATTTAAAGTATATATATATTAAATATATTTATAAGTTTACTTTATTATTAAAAATGATTTTAAGAATCTAATAAATAAAATTAATATAATATATATAAGAATTATTTATATAATAAACTTAATAAATCTAAATTATTATAATTATTTTTAATAATCTATTCTTTATTTATTTATAATAAATTAGATACTTTATTTTCTTATAATACTTCTTATTATTATTTAAATATATTTAATTAATAGTTTCTCTTTTATTTTTTAAAATACTATCTTATATTATTTTTATTTAATTAATATATTAAATAGTTATTATTATAATAAATTATTTAAGAAAGTATTATATATTATTATTTTAAAATATAGTTTTAAAATAATTATTATTATTTTTTAATAATTAATTAGTTTATTATTATATTAATATAATATTAAAATATAATTTAATTATCTTTTTAATTATTTATAATTTTAAATTAATTTTTTTATTAAATTTACTTCTTTAAAACTTTTTATAATAGTTTTTAATTTAATATTTTAGAAATTTAGATTTAAAGTAAAAGTTTTATTTATAATAATAATTATTTTATTATTATTTTAATTAATTAAATTTATAATATCTTTTATTTATTTAAAATTATTTATTTTATTTATTTTATTAATATTTATATAATATATTATTTATTTAAATTAATTCTTTAATAAAAAAGTTTAAATTATTATATTAAATTAACTTTTCTAATTTAAATTTAATATTTAATTTAAATTCTTTATAATAATAATTTATAATTACTTTATTTTTTTATTTTATAATATTTATATAATATTTAAACTTAATAATATATTTTATAATTAATTTAATTTATATTAATTTATAAAGTTTTTCTTTTATAATTTTTTTCTTATTAATAATATTAAATATTTAATAAATCTTTATTTTAAATTTATTAAAAGAATTGAAAATAATTTTATTAAATTATATATAATTTATTAATTAATCTTTATTATTAAAAAAGTCTTATAAATATAATTAGATTTATTTAATTATTTTCTTTTTAAAATATAATATAGTTTAATTATTTATTATAATTTATTAATTAAATTTATTTTAATTAAAAATAATATAGATTTTAATTTAAAATAAAAATATTTCAAGTTTATAATAATTACTTTTATATTTATTTAATAAAGTTATTTTAAAAGTTTTTAAAATAATAATTTTATATAATTTATATTAAAAGTAATAAATAATTAATTGAGATTAAATAATATTATAATTAAATAATAGAATTATTATTTAAAATAAATATAAAACTCTATATATTTAAAAAAATTATTTAGTTTATATAGATTTTTATTTTTTATTATTTTAAATATCTTATTTATTTAAAATATTTAAAAATACTAAGATATTATATTATTTTATAATTAAAGTTTCTATTATCATTTAAATTATTAAATTTAAAGTTTTTAATTATTATATAATTTTAATTATAATATTATTCTCTTTTTAATTTAAAGTTTTTAATTATTATATAATTTTAATTATAATAATTAATATAAAAAATTTCTATTAAATAATAAGATTATAATTAATATAATTAATTTAAAATTAAATTATTATAATAATATATTATAAATAATTTAAAAGAGAATAAAGTTATATTATTTTTAAAATTAATAATTATAAAATTAAAAAGATTTTAAAATTTTAAAAGTTTATATATATATTTAAAATAAATTAAAATATTTAATTTATTAAATAATCTAAATATAATTATATAATTTAATATATAATTATATAATTTAATATATAATTATTATTATAATATATTTATTAAAATTATTATATATAATTTATTATAAATATAATAAAATTAAAAAGATTTTAAAAACTAAATATAAATATTATATTAAAATATATAATAAATAAATTATTAATTAATATTTTAAAAAATAATAAATATTATAATTATTTTATAAAATTATAATAATACTATTAATAAAAATATTAAATAACTTTAAAATTTATAATTATAAAATTAAAAAAAACTTAAGATTAAAAGAGTTTATATATAATAAAAGATTATATATAATATTTAAAAAGTATATATTTAAAATATATATAAGTATTTAATTTATTAAATCAATTAAAATATAATATAGTTAATAATTATTTAAAATTATTATATTATTCTCTTTTTTTTAAAAAAGTTTATTTTTAAATATTTTTATTAATTTCTTATAATTATAATTATTTTAAAAATAATATTAAGAGATTTAATACTTTTAAATTTATATAATAAAAATTATAAAGAAATATTAAAAAAGTTTTTAAATTTAATATTTTATATTATATTAAATCTAAATTATAATCTTTTTATTAGATTTAATATTTTAATATTTTCTATATTATTAATAAATTAATATCTCTTTTATTTTATATTTATTAGTTTTAATAATATTAATAAATAATAAAGATTTATTATATTAATTAAAAAATAAAGATTTATTATATTAATTAAATAATAAATTATTAATTACTTTATATAATTTATTAATAAAAAATATTATAAATTCTTATTATATTAAATAATTTTAAATAATATAAATAGTTAATTTTTTCTAGAACTTTAAAATATTTATTAATAAAATAATTTAATTTCTTTAATAATTATTAAGTTAATAGATATTATATATTTAATTAAATATAATTATTAATATTAAAATTAATTAGTTTTTATTTTTTATTCACTTCTTTTTCTATATATTTCTAAATAATTTAAAATATTAACTAAATATATTTTAATATTTTTTAATTATATATATATATATATATATATATTTTAAATATTAAAGTTATTAATTAAAAGTTATTTATTTTACTTTTAATTTTAAATAATTTTTAAAATATAATTATATAAACTTTTAAATAAAAGTAAATTATTAAAAAAGAAATATAATAATATTAATTAAATATAATTTATTATTAATAGAAATTCAAACTAATTATTTTAATAATAATTTATAAATAATTATAATTACTTTTAAAAGTATTAATTATATATTTTTATTTATTTATTAATTTAAAAATATTATTAAATTTAATTTAAAAAAAGAAATAAATTATAATTTATAATTAGAAAATATAATTATTAATAGATTATAATAATAATAAATATATATAATATAAAGTTTAGTTTATTTTTAAAAAATAATAGTTTTATAATATAAAATTATAATTATTTATTTATTTAATTAATTAATAATAATTAATATATTATTATATTTATATTTATCTTTATTAAAATTATAATAATTTATAATAATATATTTTTATATATATTAGAATTAATAATAAATAAAATAAAATAAATTATAATAATATATATAATAATTATAAATATATATTATAATATTAATCTATATTATATATTAATAATAATCTATAAAAAGTAATTAAATTTTCTTAATATTTAAATAAATTATAGTTATTAAATTATATACTTTATAAATAAAAAAGATTTTTAAGTTTTTAATATTAGAAATAATAAAATAATTATTATATAATAATAAACTTTCTTTAATTTCTAATTTAATAATTAAATTATTAACTTTTATATTAACTTTTAAAATATAAAGAGAA
>JANGZZ010000508.1:0-12488 GCA_026225955.1 Clarireedia paspali | reverse complement strand
TAAGATTTAATAATAATAATTTATAAATAAATCTAATTTATTAAATATTAACTAATTAAATTAAATAATATCTTTTTATATAAATATTAGTTTTTTAAATAAATTCTAAATTAACTTCGATTTTAAATTTAATATTAAATAATAAAAGTAAATTTAAATAATATATATTAAACTTATCTTTCAGTTTTAAATAGATATTAATAAATAATTAATAATTAAATAAAAAGTATTCTAATATCTTCTTTTTATTATATTTATATTTATTATTATTAGTTAAATTTAATTAATATAAATAAACTTTAATATAGTTATAATTTAATTTTAATTAATAAAATATATTAGTTATAATTTATTTAATATTAAAAAAGATTAAGATTCTATTTTAAAAAGCTAATTTATAAATTAAATATAATTAACTTTAAATTCTTTTATTAATTTCAAAGTTAATTTCTATTTCTAAATTTTAATAGTTTTAATATAAATATTTAAATAAATAAAACTAATTTTATAAATATTTAAATAAATAAAACTAATTTTATAAATATTTAGTTTTAAACTAGTAGTTTCTTTTATTAGATTATTAATTAATTTATTCTTTTTAACTTTATAATAATTTAGAATCTAAACTAATTTAATATTAATATTTTTATTAACTATTTAATTATTAATATCAAGTACTTTTATTAATTATTCTTAGTTAAAGTTATTATTTAATAATTTTAAATATTATAATTTTATTTAATTATTATTATAAACTATATATTCTTAATTTAACTAAATTAATTAATTAGTTAATTTAGTTACTTAAATAACTCTTTTTAACTCTTTGTTATATATTAATTAATTTAAATTAATATTCTATTTATATATTTAGATTAACTTTTGATTTAAATTTAAAAAAGTTAATTTAATTTCTATTCTAATTTTATTTTATAATTAAAATCTATTAGTATAAAAAGTATATTAATTAGATATTAATATTAATATTAATTCTTTATAATTTTTAACTTTATTCTTCTTTAAAAAGTAGTTAATTTAGATTAAAAATAAACTAATTATTTAAAAAGAGAATTTAAAAGATTATAATTTTTCTAGACTATTTAAATTAATTAATAAATATATTAATTACTTAATTTAGTTAATTTATATTAGTTTATTAACTAGCTTTAATATTAACTTAGATCTTTATTTCTAACTAGTTTTTAAAAGATAAATAAAATTAGAACTAAGTTTTAATTTTTAATAATTCTCTTTATAATTCTTTTAATAACTTTATAACTCTTAATAATCTTTTAAATACTTTATTTAAAATAGTTTATAAATTAAATAGTTTTTCTAAAGTTTAAATAATTAGAAAGTATATTAATAATTAGTATTAATAAAATAAATATTAAAAAGTATTAATATAGTTTTAATATTTATAATTAAATCTAGACTAGTTTTAAAAACTTTTAAAATTTTATAAAAAATTAAATTCTAAAATAGTTGAAATTGAGTTTTAAAATTAATTTACTCTTTATATTAAATTAAGGATTTATAATTTAAAATATTAATAATATATATAATATATAACTAGTATATTATAAAAGAGAATAAATTAATTTAAATATTAGTTAATTAATTAACTTGAAATAATATTATTTTAATTTAACTAACTTAAATTCTAATATAACTTTTAAATTTAAAAGTATTATTAAACTAAATTTTTAATTATTTTATTAATTTAAAAAAGTATATAATTTATTAATTTAATAGTTTAATTAAATGGTTTATTAAGTTATTAGAAAAGAAATAAATTAATTTAGTTTTCTTAAAATTAAAATTAATACTATTTATTATTTTAAAAGAATATAATTTATTAGTTTCTCTTTTTAAAATTTAATAGTTCTTTTTAAAACTAATTAAACTAATTACTAATATAATATTATTTATATAAAATTAAACTAAATAGTTAATTATTAAAAAAAGATCTTAAATATAAATTAAAAATAAAATCGAATTAATTAAACTATTCTAAAAGATATTAATATTAATAAATTAGAAAAATTTAATTTAATTATTAAAAGTTAATTATAATTATTAATTTTCTAAGAAGTAATTAATTTAATTAATTAAACTAAATAATAGTTTAAACTCTTTTAAAATTAATTATATAATCTTATTCGATTTTAATTATTAATAATAACTTAGTATTAATTATAAACTTTTTAAATTAACTTTTAATTTAAAAGTTATATAGAAAATTAATAGTCTTAATTAAATAATTTAACTTTTTAATTAATTTTCTTTTATTAATTTTCTTAAAATAGTTTAATAATAAAATAATCTTATAAATTTTTAAAATTGAATAATTAAACTTTTTTAGCTTTTTAAATATTATATTAGTTATTTATTACTAGTAAATAAAATAGTAATTAAAATTAAAAAGTAAATTATAAACTTTATAAAATAAGTTAAAAATAATTAAATAAGATTTATTAATAATTTTTTAATTAATTCTATTAGATTTAAAGATTTTCCTTTTAATTTTAATTAAATAAACTTTTTTAAAATTACTAATTACTAATTCTAATTAAAAGTTAACTTTATAAATATTTTAAAAAAAGTTAATTGATATTAAAAATTAAAAGAATAAAATAGATTTTAAAATATTTACTTTCTCTTTAAAAGTTGATTAATTAGAAATTAAAAATAATATCTAATTTTAATAACTTTTAATATAATTAAATATTTTGAAAATTAACTTGAAGTTTTTAATCTTTAAAAAGATATTCTAGTAATTCTATTTAGTATATTTAATAATTAAAAAATAAACTTCTTAGTTTTAATTTCTTTAAACTCTTAATATTAATTTTTAAAAGGTTTTAAGTTTAAAAGTTTATTAAAGTTTAACTTATAATTTTAGCTTGATTTTCAAAATTATTATATTTAATATTAATCTAATTAGTTATATTAATTTAAAGCTAATAGCTTTTAAAAACTTAATTATTAATATTTTAAAAATTAATTTAATTCTAATTAATTTAGAAAGTTTTTAATTAAAAATTAAACTTTTATTAATTAAATTAATTAGATTAATTTCAAATAAATTTTAATTAGTTTTCTTAGTATTAAAAAATTAAAGAAGATTTAAATAATTTTAATTTAAATTTAGATTTTTAATTATAAAAAAATTAATAAATAATTTAAACTTAGATTATTTATTATTAATATATTTTATTATCTTTAAAATAGTAAAAGTAAAGTTTAAAACTAAAGAATTAATTTTATAAAAGAAAATTTTAATTTTTAAATTATTAAATAACTTTAAATTATTATCTTTAATTTAATTAATTAATTAAGTCTTTTTTTAAATATTAAATAATTCTAAATTCTATTAAAATAATATATATTAAAATTATCTAAAATAAATAAATTAATTATAATATTCTTTAAAAAAAATTTCTTTTAATTATTTTTTTTAAATCACTTTTAATTTAATTAGTTTTATTATAAATATTAATTATTTTAAATATATTAATTTTTAAATTTAATTATATTATTAATAAGTTTAAATCTAAGTTATTAAATATTAGTATAATATTAATAATAAGAATTTTTAAAATATATATTAAAGTTTAAAATTTAAAATTCTAATATAATATAAAAAGTTAATTAAAATTAATATAAACTATAAATTAACTATTTAACTAGTTTTAATTTTTAATTATAATCTAAAGTTCTTAGATTATTAATAAATTAATTTTTAATTTAATAATTAATTTAAAAATTAATTTAATTTCTAATAAACTTTTATTAAGATTTATTTATAATATTTAGATATTCTAATTATTTATAAATTAAAAGTAACTCTTTTTATTATTTTATATACTTTATATAATTTTAAATTATTAATATAAAATTAAAAATAATTAATATACTTTAAAACTAAATATAAATAAAGTTTCTTATAAATATTATAAATATTATAAATATATTAAAAAGTTAAATAAAGTTCTAAATATAAATTATATTTAGTTTACTAATAATAAAATTAGATTATATATTTAAATTCTTAGTAATAAATATATTAAGTTAATTTTATTATATTTAATAATATAAACTTAATTCTTAATATATTTTTTAACTTTTTTAATAGTTTTAAAAGAAATTATTATTAAATCTATTTTTTTAATAACTTAGTTAGTTTTAAAAAAAAGTTAATAAAAAGTTCTAATTAATTTAAAGTTTAAAAAGTTATTAAAAGTTTTAATCTTTTTTAATATTAATTTTATATCTTTTAAAATATTAAAGTTAATAATAAAGATTTTATATAATATTATTTTAAATTATAATTTATTTTTTTAAATACTTTTAAAATTAAAAAAGTTTTTTTAAATATTTATTTTCTTAATTAAAAAGTTAATTATATAAAAGAAAATTATAATTATTATTAAATTCTTTTTATTAAATATATTAATAATAGTTAAAATAATTAACTTTTTAACTTTTTTAATTTTAAAAGCTTTATTAATAATATTATAAATAATAAAAGTTAAAAAAGTATTATAATATAATATAATATTATATATTAAAATAAATTTATTTAATAATTTAGTTTTAAACTTAGTTACTTTAAATTTAATTTAAATAATAATCTAATTATCTAACTTTAAATTATTTAATATAATAATATTAGTAAAGAAAATTTAAATTAGATTTTAAATAATTTTAATAATTTTAAATATTAAAGTTATTAAAAATATTAAAATTATTAAAAAAGTTATTAAAAAAAATATTAGAAGTTATTTTTATAATTTTAAAACTTTAATTTAACTTTCTATTTTTTAAATTATATATTTAAGATTATTAAGTTAAAAAACTAATTAGTTAATAATTTTTTTAATTTTTCTTAATATAATATAATCTTTAAATATTTTAATAAAATTTAATATTTTACTTTATTATTTTTAAAAAGAAATTAAAAAATTAATTTTAATTAAAAAGTTTAAAATTTCAAAAATAAATATTTAAATAGATTCTAGATTAACTAATTAGTTAATAATAATTTTCAAGTTTTTATTAATTTATTCTATTAAGAATAAATTAATATATTTTAAAAGATAGAATAGAATATTATTAAAGTTAATTATAATATTTATAATAAATTTAATAAAAGAGTCTAAATTTATAATATTAAAAAGATTAAATAAATTAATATTAAAGTTAAATTAAAGAGTTATAAATAATATTAATAATATAATAATATTAATAATTAAAAAAGATAATCTAATAACTATTAAAATATTAAAAATAATTAAAAAGAAGATAATAAAAATAATATTCTAATTATTATTATTTAAAATAAAAGATACTTTTATATTAATAAATATTAATATAATACTTTAATAAATATATTAATATTTTAAAAGGTTTTCTAGATTTAAAAAATCTCTTTTAAATTACTAATATTATTAATATTATTAAATATTAATTAAATTAATAATTTAAATTTAATTTAATAAAATTAATAAATTTAATAGTTAAAATTATTAAAATTAATAATAATAATAATATAGAGGTAATAAAAAGATATAAATAAACTAATTTAAATTATAAAAATATATTATATTAAATATTAACTTCTTTTTATTAATATTTTTATTATTTTAATAATTTTTTAATATTTCTATAATTTTTAAAGTTTTTAAATAAAAATCTTATAATATAAAGTAAAAATCAATGAAATTAATAATAATAATAATATTTTAATAATAAATAATTATATAATTAAATAGTTTAACTAGTTAAATTTATAAAAAAGTTATTTATTATATTTAACTTTAATTTAATAATTTTTAATAAGAAATTATATTTTTTTAATAAAATTCGATTTTAAATATATATATTATATTATATTAGATTTATTATAAATATTATATATAACTAATCTTAATAGTATTTTACTTTACTTTCTAAAATATATTAATTTATTTTTAATAGAATAGATTAATAAAAACTTGAAAATTATTATTAACTAATTAATTAATTTAAAATCTATTTAAATATTTATCTTTAAAACTTTAAATCTTTTAATTAAAATTAACTTTTTAATTTCTTTTTAAAAATAATAAAATAATATACTAGATTTTATTAAAATATTTAAAGATTATATTATATTAGAAAAAGTTAAAAAAGTTATTAATTAATTAACTTCTTAATTTAATAATTTTAAATATATAATTTAAAAGATAAAAAACTAAATTAAAACTTTAAAACTATAAAAATAACTTTTAATAATCTTTCTAATAATCCTTTTAATAACTTTAATACTTTTAATAATCTTAATATTAAAAATTATTAAAATTATTTAAAATCTAGTTTAAACTTTCTTTATTAATATTATTATATTAAGTAACTTAAAGTTAAATAACTAGATTATAGTTATAATTAAATTTAAAGTAATTAAGTTTAAAATTAAGTTTTTAAATTAATTTATTTTAATATATAATATTATATTATATTATAATATCTTTTTAACTTTTATTATTTATAATATTATTAATAAAGCTTTTAAAATTAAAAAAGTTAAAAAGTTAATTATTTTAATTATTACTAATATATTTGATAAAAAAAATTAATAATAATTATAATTTTTTTTATATAATTAACTTTTTAATTAAGAAAGTAAATATTTAAAAAAACATTTTTAATTTTAAAAGTATTTAAAAAGATAAATTATAATTTAAAGTAATATTATATAAAATCTTTATTATTAATTTTAATATTTTAGAAAATATAAAATTAATATTAAAAAAGATTAAAATCTTTAATAGTTTTTTAAACTTTAAATTAATTAAAACTTCTTATTAGTTTTTTTTTAAAGTTAATTAAATTATTAAAAAAGTAAATTTAATAATAATCTCTTTTAAAACTATTAAAGAAATTAAGAAATATATAAGAAATTAAATTTATATTATTAAAATTTTAATTAAAATTAAAAAACTATTAAATATAATAAAGTTAATTTAATATATTTATTATTAAGAATTTAAATATATAACTTAGTTTTATTATTAGTAAATTAAATATAATTTATATTTAGAACTTTATTTAACCTTTTAATATACTTATAATATTTATAATATTTATAAAAAACTTTATTTATATTTAACTTTAAAATATATTAATTACTTTTAATTTTATATTAATAATTCGAAATTATATAAAGTATATAAAATAATAATAAAAATTATTTTTAACTTATAAATAATTAAAATATTTAAGTATTATAAATAAATTTTAATAAAAGTTTATTAAGAATTAAATTAACTTTTTATATTATATTAGAACTTTAAATTTTAAACTTTAATATATATTTTAAAAGTTCTTATTATTAATATTATATTAATATCTAATAATTAAGATTTAAATTTATTAGTAATATAACTAAGTTTAGAAATTAATATATTTGAAATAATTAATATCTATAATAAAATTAATTAAATTAAAAACAATTTAAAAAAAATAATTAAAAGAAATCTTTTTTTAAAAAATATTATAACTTATTTATTTATTTTAAATAATTTTAATATATATTATCTTTAATAAAATTTAAAGTTATTTAATATTTAAAAAAAAGTTTAATTAATTAATTAGATTAAAAATAATAATTTAAAGTTATTTAATAATTTAAAAAATAAAATCTTCTTTTATAAAATTAACTTTTTAATTTTAGATTTTATTTTTATTATATTAAAAATAATAAGATATATTAATAATTAATAAATATTAAATAATTTAAATTTAAATTATTTATTAATCTTTTTTATAATTAAAAATCTAAGTTTAAATTAAAACTATTTAAATCTCTTTTAATTTTTTAATATTAAAAAAACTAATTAAAATTTATTTAAAGTTAATCTAATTAATTTAATTAATAAGAACTTAGTTTTTAATTAAGAATTCTTTAAATTAATTAAAACTAAATTAACTTTTAAAATATTAATAATTGAGTTTTTAAAAGTTATTAACTTTAAATTAATATAATTAATTAGACTAATATTAAATATAATAATCTTGAAAATTAAATTAAAACTATAAATTAAACTTTAATAGATCTTTAAATTTAAAACCTTTTAAAAATTAATATTAAGAATTTAAAGAAATTAAAATTAAAAAGTTTATTTTTTAATTTAGAATTAATATTTCTTAATTATTAAATATATTAAATAAAGTTATTAGAATATCTTTTTAAAGATTAAAAACTTAAAATTAATTTTTAAAGTATTTAATTATATTAAAAGTTATTAAAGTTAGATATTACTTTTAATTTCTAATTAATTAATTTTTAAAAAGAAAGTAAATATTCTAAAATCTATTTTATTTTTCTAGCTTTTAATATTAACTAGTTTTTTCTAAAATATTTATAAAATCGATTTTTAATTAAAAATAATAATTAATAAAATTAATTAGAAAATTATTAATAAAGTTTATTTAATTATTTCTAATTTATTTTATAAAATTTATAATCTACTTTTTAATTTTAATTATTATTCTATTTACTAATAATAAATAATTAATATAATATTTAAAAAGTTAAAAAAACTTAATTATTTAATTTTAAAAGTTTATAAAGTTATTTTATTATTAAACTATTTAAAGAAGATTAATAAAAGGATATTAGTTAAAAGATTAAATTATTTAATTAAAATTACTAATTTATTATATAACTTTTAAATTAGAAGTTAATTTAAAAAGTTTATAATTAATACTAAATTATTATTAGTAATTAAAATTAAATAAGATTATATAATTAACTTTAAAATATTAGTTTTATTTCTTAATATTAAAAAGACTTTCGATTATATATCTAAAAACTAGTTATTAATTATTTTAAAAAAGTTTAAATTATTATTTAATTTAATTAGTTAGATTAATTATTTTTTAGAAATTTAATAACTTTAATTAGTTTTTAATAACTAAATTAAACTCTTTTAATTTATTAATATTAATATCTTTTAAAATAACTTAATTAGTTCGATTTTATTTTTAATTTATATTTAAAATCTCTTTTTAATAATTAGTTATTTAGTTTAATTTTATATAAATAATATTATATTAGTAATTAGTTTAATTAGTTTTAAAAAAAATTATTAAATTTTAGAAAAAGAAGTTAATAAGTTATATTCTTTTAAAATAATAAATAGTATTAATTTTAACTTTAAGAAAACTAAATTAATTTATTTCTTTTTTAATAACTTAGTAAACTATTTAATTAAATTATTAAATTAATAAGTTATATATTTATTTAAGTTAATAAGATAATTAAGAATTTAGTTTAATAATACTTTTAAATTTAAAAGTTATATTAAAATTCAAGTTAATTAAACTAAAATAATATTATTTTAAATTAATTAATTAACTAATATTTAAACTAATTTATTTCTCTTTATAATATATTAATTATATATTATATATATTATTAATATTTTAAATTATAAATCTCTAATTTAATATAAAAAGTAAATTAATTTTAAAACTTAATTTTAATTATTTTAGAATTTAACTTTTTATAAAATTTTAAAAGTTTTTAAAACTAATTTAAATTTAATTATAAATATTAAAGTTATATTAATACTTCTTAATATTTATCTTATTAATATTAATTACTAATATATTTTCTAATTATTTAAATTCTCGAAAAACTATTTAATTTATAAACTATTTTAAATAAAGTATTTAAAAGATTATTAAAAGTTATAAAGTTATTAAAAGAGTTATAAAAAGAGTTATTAAAAATTAAAACTTAGTTTTAATTTTATTTATCTTTTAAAAACTAGTTAGAAATAGAGATTAAAATTAATACTAAAGTTAATTAATAAATTAATATAAATTAATTAAATTAAATAATTAATATATTTATTAATTAATTTAAATAATTTAAAAAAAATTTAGTTTTTTAAATTTCTCTTTTAAATAACTAGTTTATTTTTAATTTAAATTAATTACTTTTCGAAAAAAAAAAATTAAAGATTATAAAGAATTAATATTAATATTAATATCTAATTAATATATTTTTTATATTAATAGATTTTAACTATAAAATAAAATTAAAATAAAAGTTAGATTAGTTTTTTTTAATTTAAATTAAAAGTTAATTTAAATATATAAATAGAATATTAGTTTAAACTAATTAATATATAATAAGAAATTAAAAGAAGTTATTTAAATAATTAAACTAACTAATTAATTAATTTAACTAAATTAAAAATATATAGTTTATAATAATAATTAAATAGAGTTATAATATTTAAAATTATTAAATAATAACTTTAATTAAAAATAACTAATAAAAGTATTTAATATTAATAATTAAATAGTTAATAAAAATATTAATATTAAATTAATTTAAATCTTAGATTATTATAAAGTCGAAAAGAATAAATTAATTAATAAATTAGTAAAAAAAGTTATTAATTTAAAACTAGATATTTATAAAATTAACTTTATTTATTTAGATATTTATATTAAAGTTATTAAAATTTAGAAATAAAAACTAACTTTAAAATTAATAATTAAATTAAGATTAATAAAAGAATTTAGAATTAATTATATTTTAATTTATAAATTAACTTTTTAAAATAGAATCTTAATCCTTTTTAATATTAAATAAATTATAACTAATATATTTTATTAACTAAAATTAAGTTATAATTATATTAAAGTTTATTTATATTAATAAAATTTAATTAATAATAATAAATATAAATATAATAAAAAGAAAATATTAAAATACTTTCTTTTTAGTTATTAATTATTTACTAATATTTATTTAAAGTTAAAAGATAAACTTAATATATATTATCTAAATTTATTCTTATTACTTGATATTAAATCTAGAATCAAAGTTAATTTAAAATTTATTTAAGAAACTAATATTTATATATAAAGATATTATTTAATCTAATTAACTAATATTTAATAAATTAGATTTATTTATAAATTATTATTATTAAATCTTATATTAATCTAATATCAGATATTAATATTAATATTATTAATATTTAATATTTAGATTAATTTAAATTTAATTCTTTTTATTAATATTTAAAATATTTTAAAATTATTTTAACTATTATTTCTTTAAAATTAAAATTAGATCTTTAATATCTCTTTGTTATATATAATATTATATATATTTAAACCTATATATATTTAATAACTAATAATATATCTATTAATTAATTTACTATAATTTTAAATTTATATAAGTTATTAAAATAAAAAAAATAAAATTAATTTAAAAATTAATTTAGTTTTTAATAAACTTTTATTAAAATTTATTTATAATATCTAGAGATTTTAATTATTTATAAATTAAAATTAACTCTTTTTATTACTTTATATATTTTATATAATTTCAAGTTATTAATATAAAATTAAAACTAATTAATATATTTTAAAATTAAATATAAATAAAGTTTTCTATAAATATTATAAATATTATAAATATATTAGAAAATTAAATAAAATTCTAAATATAAGTTATATTTAGTTTATTAGTAATAAAACTAAATTATATATTTAAAGTTTTAATAATAAATATATTAAATTAACTTTATAATATTTAATAGTTTTTTAGTTTTAATTAAAATTTTAATAATATAAACTTGATTCTTTATATACTTTTTAATTTCTTTAATAATTTTAAAAAAGATTATTACTAAATTAACTCTTTTAATAATTTAATTAATTATAAAAAAAAGTTAATAAAGAATTTTAATTAGTTTAAAATTTAAAGAATTATTAAAGATTTTAATCTCTTTTAATATTAATTCTATATTTTCTAAAATATTAAAGTTAATAATAAAGATTTTATATAATACTACTTTAAATTATAATTTATTTTTTTAAATATTTTTAAAATTAAAAAAGTTTTTTTAAATATTAACTTTTTTAATCAAAAAGTTAATTATATAAAAGAAAGTAATAATTAATACTAAGTTCTTTTTATTAGATATATTAGTAATAATTAAAATAATTAACTTTTTAACTTTCTTAATTTTAAAAGTTTTATTAATAATATTATAAATAATAAAAGTTAAGAAAATATTATAATATAATATAATATTATATATTAAAATAAGTTAATTTAAAAATTTAACTTTAAATTTAATTACTTTAGATTATTTAATATAATAATATTAATAAAGAAAATTTAAACTAGATTTTAAATAATTTTAATAATTTTTAATATTAAAGTTATTAAAAATATTAAAGTTATTAAAAGTATTAAAATTATTAAAAGAGTTATTAAAAGTTATTTTTATAATTTTAAAGTTTTAATTTAGTTTTCTATTTTCTAGATTATATATTCAAAGTTATTAAATTAAGAAACTAATTAATTAATAACTTTTTTAACTTTTTTTAATATAATATAATCTTTAAACATTTTAATAAAATCTAATATTTTATTTTATTATTTTTAAAAAGAAGTTAAAAAACTA
>JANGZZ010000507.1:0-12488 GCA_026225955.1 Clarireedia paspali | reverse complement strand
TTATAATAAATTTAAATTACTAAATTAATTTCTATTTATATCTCTTTTAATATTATTTTTAATATTATTATTATTTTCTCTTTAATATCTTTTTAATAAATATAATTTATAAAAGATTAATTAATTCTCTTTATTAAATAATTAAAGTTTATTATTAAACTAAGAGTTTTTAATAAATAATTATTTTATAAAATAATTAAGTTACTTATAAATAAGATATTTAAATAATATAATTTTAAATATAATTTAATAACTTTATATATTTATTTCTAAATAATTAATAATATATATAATCTATTTATTTATATATATTTAATTTATAACTTCTTTTTATTTAGTATTAATTTAATTTAACTTTCTTAAATTACTAATCTTATTAATAAATTTAATAATAATTTTAATATTTCTTTATCTTTTTAGAAATATATAGTTTTTAATAAACTAGTTATATATATTTACTTTAATAAATACTAAGTTTATAAATATATAAATAATTAAATTAAGA
The DNA here is from genome assembly GCA_026225955.1 of Clarireedia paspali. Classification (NCBI taxonomy): domain Eukaryota; kingdom Fungi; phylum Ascomycota; class Leotiomycetes; order Helotiales; family Rutstroemiaceae; genus Clarireedia; species Clarireedia paspali. The sequence continues at coordinate 11,983 of JANGZZ010000507.1, read as the reverse complement.
GTATTACTTTTAATTACTTTAAAAGATTATTCTTATAAAAGCTTTCTTTAATTATAGAATAATTAGTTAATAAATTATATTTACTTTTCTATAATAATTCTAAGTTTATTTTTACTAAGAATAAATATTATATATTATTTATAACTACTTCTAAACTATTATCTTTATTTAAAGAGTTTTATTAATAACTTTTTATTTTAACTTCTATTAATTTAATTAATAAGGAAATAATCTATAAAGACCTCTTTTATAAATTTATTAAATATTATCAAAATCAGATTAAAAATATCTAGTATTAAACTATTATATTATAAGAATTAGTTTAATATCTAAACTTTTTAAAATAATAAGATAATACTAAAAAGCTATTAATATCTCTTTAACCTACTTATATTATTATAATATCTACTTTTATATATTGTTCTACTAATATCTTGATTAAGTCTAATAAAGAAACTATTATTAATTATATTAACTATCTTTTACTAAATTATAAAACTAATTCTAACTACTTTACTTTATTAATATTAGTTAATTCTATTACTAATAAAATACTTTTTTACTTTATACTAAAAAATATTATATTTATCTTTCAAAGTAGATTAAAAGATAATTCCCCTTTTAAAAGTACTTTTAACTATTCTTATAATATTACTTTCTATTATATTAATATTATTAATATCAACTCTTTTAATTAAAAAAAAGAGTATATCGATATTATAAATAAATAAAAGTAAAAAGATAAATATAAAAAAGAGATTATTATTATTACTTATATAATTAATAATCAAGTAAAAAACTATATTTAACTAAAAACTCTTTACTAAATAGAATAAAAGATATAAGATATTTAAATTTAACTAAGTTGTTAAATAGAAAGTATATAATATTCCTTTATATACTAATAAGAAATTAATATTTATTCTAAACTAAAACTCTTATTAACTCTAAAGTAAATAATTTTACTTTTATTAATATTATATTCTTTAAAATATTTAACTCGATTTAGAAGATTATAGTAAAACAATTAAAAATACTTTTATTAGTTAAAAGATATAATAATAAAAAAAGTTAAGAAATCTCTTATTATATTTATTTAAATCTATTTATTAATAAACAACTTTAGACTTATACTCTCTTTTTAATTACTTACTTTATATACTTTATAATCTTTAAAAGAATATAATTATTTAAAAACCAAATTCTTCTTAACTATAAATAATATAAATTATATTAGTTTATAAATTTACTTTCTAGTTAAATATACTTTTAATTTATATTATATATTTATATTAATCTTAATCTTTATATAATCAATTATAAATATTAATAGGATATAAATTAATAAGATTATAAATTAAATAAATATTAAAAATAATAAACTAATATTAATTAACTAAATAACTAAATAGTTACCTTAGTAACTATATTAGTAATATTATAATATACTAAGATAAAAGAAATTTTACTTTATTTATTAATTTAAAAAGTTAAATTAACTTTTATTATAACTACTCTATTAATCTTATAATTATCTAAGTCTTATAGAATATTCTTGAAAAATCAAGTTTATATATTTAAAATAATAAAGATTATCTTTAAAAGTAAATAGTTAATATAACTTTTAGTTATTATTAAAAAGTTTAAACTTTTTTAAAAATCTTAAATAAATTATTTAAAAAAGATTATTAATTTATATATAATCTCTAAAGCTACTTTTTATATATTTTATAATTAAGATAATTAATATAAATTAAATATTATCTTGATTTATAAAATTAATTAATTATTTAAAAATTAATAAACTAATTAAAAAAATAAATAAATTATTTTCTTATTATTTAAATAATTATATTTTATCTTTTATTTTTAATTAATTATTATAATCTCTTTATTTAAAATTAATATTAAATCTTTAATTTTTAATAAATATTAGAAATTCTTAATTATATTCTTTAAATCTAAATTAAATACTTTATTATTTTATTAATTTTATAATTATAAAATTATTTTAAAAGAAAATATAAAAAGTAAATTTTATTATAATTTATTATATAAAATATTAATTAAAGAACTTAAGATTATTAAAGAATATTTTATTAAGAATTTAATAAAAAGATTTATTAAATTAAATTAAATTTTATTTATTATTTTAATTCTCTTTATTAAAAAACTAAATAAATTATTATATTTTTATATCAACTTTTAGATACTTAATATATTTATTTATAAAGATTACTATTTATTATTATTTATTAATAAGACTTTTACTTATATCTCTTATATAAAAATCTTTATTAAATTAAATATTAAATAAATATTCTATTATATTAAAATAAACTTAGTTTTAAAAAAGTATATAATATTTTATATATATTATAAAGTCTATAAATATAAAGTTATATCTTTTAAACTAACTAATAATCTTACTATATATTAATATTATATAAATAATATTCTCTTTAATTATTTAAATATTTTTTATATTATATATCTTGATAATATTTTAATTTATTTTAAAGATATATTTAAATATAAAGTTTATATTAAACTAGTTTTATAATATCTTTAAAATATTAGATTATAAGTTAATCTTAAGAAATATAAATTTAATATTATTTATATTAAGTATTTAAGATTTATTATCTCGACTAATAATATAGAAGTAGACTTTAAAAAGGTTATTATAATATAATAATAAGTTTATCTTTTAATAATAAAAGGTATATAGTTATTTCTTAGATTTTATAATTTTTATAAATATTTTATTTATAATTTTAATATTATAATTAAACTATTTATTAATTTAATTAAAACTAATACTTTATTTTATTTTAATAAAAGTTATTAACTAGTTTTTAATATATTTAAATATATATTAATAAATATACTATTTCTTTAATATTATAATTATTTACTTCTTTATATATTGAAAATAGATATATTAAATAATATTATAATAAATATACTTTTATAGAGATATAGTGAAAACTAGCTTTTTATAATATTTTTCTTAAAAATAATATAATTAGTTAAACTAAATTATAAAGTATATAATAAAGAAATATTTGTAATTATCAAATTATTTAATAACTAATAAACTAAACTTATATTAACTTTATATTAGATCTATATTTATATAGATTATAAGGTATTAAAATACTTTATAATTACTAAGTCTTTGAATATATAATAAACTTGATAAGTTAAACTCTTTATAAACTATAACTTCTTAATTATATATTATTTAAAAAAGAATAACTCTCTTATAAATATATTAATTTATAGAGTTAATAAATTATTATTATAAAATAAATAAAAAAAGTAAAATAAACTATAATAACTTCTATATAATAATTAGATCGACTTAAGGATCTTTAATAAACTATTAACTAATATTATTATATTTAATATCTTTAATTCCTTTTTATCTTTAACTTTTTTTATTAACTAACTCTTTAAAGCTAACTATAACTTAAAGAACTTATAAAGTTTAAAAGTCTAAACTATTTATAATAATCTTTATTTAACTCTTAAAAGTAATTTTCTTATATATAATAATTATCTTATTATTTTTAATACTTAAAATCTTTATATACTACTTATTTATAAAATATATAATTCTATATTAATTATATATTTTAGTATTAAAAAGATTACTTTTTTATTTATTAAATTATATTATTAATATAAATTAATTACTTTAATATATATATATATTTATAATTATTATATTTATTATAAAAGTTTAATTCTTTATAATAAAATATTAAAATTATTTTACTTTTTATTAATCTTTATATATATATAGAAATATATTATAATAGATTATTATAACTTTAATAAAAATAAATATAGTTTTAATAATATTCTAATTATTATTAATTATCTTAGTAAATAAATAATTATTATTTTATATTATAAAATAATCGATATTTAAAAATAAACTTAATTATACTTTTAATATATTTATTAATATTATAATCTACTTATAATAATACTTTTTAATTATAGTTTATAATTTATATTTATTTTTTAAAAAAAGTTTAATAATATTTTAGAAATTTAAATTAAACTTTTAATTATTAATTATTTATAAATAAATAATTAGATTAAGATTTATAATTAGTATTTATAAAAGAGACTTTAACTTTTTATTAATTATTATTAAAACAATTAGTTTAAGTTTTTATTAATAATAGATTATATTTAGTTGATTTTACTTTATATATCTTTAAATAATATAAGTCTATTTAAAATACTATATAGCTAAGAATTATAATATATATAGATTTAGAAAGAAACTAATATATTATAATTTATAGATAATTTTAATATTACTAACATATATATATATATCTAAAGGAATTTAAAAGTATTAGAATATATTTATTAAATAATCAAGAAAGCTTAAGAGTATATAATCTAAATTATAAATATATTATATCACTTTATTAACTTTGATATTAGTAATTATATCTAACTAGATATAAAATACTTATCTACTTAATAATCTTCTAAGAAGTTTAATTTCTTAATAAATAAATATTTTAAAATTCTAATAAAAGTTAACTACTTTTTTAAACTCGAGTTATCTAAAATAATAAAGATATACTTTATATTTCTTATTAATAAATTAAGAAAGACTTTAAATAATCTACTTTCTAAATAAATAAATAATCTTTTACTACTTATCAATATTACTAATAAAGAGAAATAAAAAGTAAAGAAGATTTTTATTTATTATAAATAATATTAATCTTTAGAATACTATATATAATAATTTAATTATAATATTAATTTAATATAATATAAAGTATCTAACTTTAAGATAATATTATATTTATTTAATATATTCTATTTAGAAAACCTCTCTCTATTTAATTCCTTAGTATTTTTTTCGAAGTAGTTATAACTATATTAAGTAAAAGAAAATAATTATAAATATCTTGAAAATAATTATCTTATAGCTTTAATATAAAAGTAATAATTTTTCAAATAATTAAATATATAATTATAGAAGAATATATAATAGTTTCAACTTATTTATTATATTTATTTGATTTTATTATATTTAACTAATATTTTTATACTTATTAACTATTTTTATTAGTTATAATTAATAGATTTAAAATATTTAAAAGTAAACTTTCTTAGAAGAGAAGATAATATAATAATCTATATATATTAAATTTATTATATTAATAATCTTTATATATATTATACTAATCTTATTACTTAATTTTTAGAATATTATTTCTAGTAATTAAATAAACCTTTAAATATACTTAGTATATATATACTTTAAGTATATAACCTATATAACTACTATATATATATAAACTTTTAAAACTCTTTAACTCTTTTAACTCTTTAATTGTTAATTTTAAAAATAGTATAATCTTATTCTTTATTAAATTCCTATAATATATCGTTATATTTAAAATATATTATTAATATTAATAAATTTAAGATAAACTTAAGAAAAATTAAAAAAATTCTAAAATAAATATAATTTATTAAAGTTAAGAAAATATAATCTTTTTTAAAATTTATAAATTTTTATAAACGATTTATTAAAGATTATTTAAAAATTATAATATTATTTATAAAGTTAATTAAGAAGAATATAGAATATAAATAAAATAATATAATATAATAAATATTTAATACTTTTAAATAAACTTTTATATATATATTAATTCTAATTATTTTTAATTTTAAATAACTAATTATTATTAAAATAAATATATTAAATTATATATTAGATATAATCTTTAATTAATTAAATAAAAATAAGAAATTATAATTAGTAATATATTATTCTAAAAAACTATAGTTAATAAAGCTAAATTATAAAATATATAATAAAGAGTTATTAACTATTATCAATATTTTTAAAGAATAAAAAATTTATTTTAAAGGATTTAAATATATAGTCTAAGTTTATTTAAATTATAAAAATTTAATATATTTTATAATAACTAAAATTCTAAATAAATAATAAATATAATAAATAAAAATATTAATTATATATAATTTTAAAATATTATATATCAAAGAAAATAAAAATATTAAAGTTAATATATTTAATAGGAAATTAGAATATCTAGAGAATAAGATATATAAATTATATATTATATTATAAAAAAAAGAAGATTTATTAATATTTAATATAATCTAACTAATTATAATAATATTACTTTATAATAATTATTTAAAAAAATAAGTATAAAAATACTATAAAAATAATTCTATTATAAAACAAATATTAAAATAACTAAATAAAAAGTTTATAATTATAAATAAAATAATATACTTTTATAAAAAGATATATATCCTTTTAATATTAATTAAGAAGTTTATTTAAAAATAATATAAACTTTTAATTTATAGATATTAAAGAATTATAAAAATATTTATAAAAATTAAAGTAAATTATTATTTCTTATAAATAAAGAATATAATTAAAAAAGTTATTAGAAACTATAATATTTATATATAGAATAAAACTTTATAATATATTTTATATAATTAGTTTAAAACTCTAAATATATTTACTTAGTTATAAAAGTTTATTATATAAAACTTTATAATTAAACTATTATATTTAAAAGATCTAATTATAAAAATAATATATAACTTTATTTTAATAATTATAAATTAATTAATTAAATTTAAATATATAATTTTATATAAAGAAAATAATATAATAAAAGATCTAATATATATCTTTTTAAAAATAATAATTAATATATATAAAATATTAATAGAAATAATTTTAGATTATAATAAACTCTTTATATTAAAATTCTAATAAATATTTATAATATTATTAAGAATTAAGAGAAAGTTATTTATAATATTTTATTTATAAATAAATAATTAAATAAAATAACTAAATTAAACTTTAGAATAATATTTATAATACTATATTAATTATAAATAAAATAATTAAATAGAATTACTACTATTTATATAATTTATATATAATATCTCGAAAGTAATAATTATAAATATAATATTAACTTATATTAACTTTAGATTTAAATTAAAAGTATATAATATATAATTAATAAATAAAGTAAAATTAAATATAAATATTATAAAAATAAATAAATTAAAAGAATTATATAAATAATTATTACTAGATATTAAGTTTATTTTATAATAAATTATAAATTATTATAATTCGAAGTATAATATAAAACTAATATTTAAAAAAAAAATAAAGTTTATCTTTTTAAATAAAATATTAATATAAAAAAACTAAATAATAAATTAAATTATAAGAAATTAAAACTTTTTAAAATTAATAAAATAATTAAACTAATTAATTATAAATTAAAACTATTAATAATAATAAAAATATATCTAGTTTTCTATATTTTATTATTTAAATTAATATTATTAAAAATATTAAATATATTTTATATTAAAATTAAACTAGTTAATTTAAATATCGAATATAAAATTAAAGAAATATTAAACTATAAATATATTAGAGAATAACTTTATTACTTTATTAAATAAAAGAATTATCTATATTTAGAAAATATATAGAAATTAATTAAAAATTTAAATTACTTATAATATTTAAAGAAATTTTATTAAAAATATTTATACTTTCTAACTAAATAATTAATTTAAAGTTATTTATTAGAAATAGTTTAAATAAAAAGAAACTAGTAATAATAAAGATAAATATTTAAATAATCTATTTAATTCTTTTTTACTTTAATTTCTTTTTTTCTTTAAACTTCTTTAATATATTAATTATATATAAATTATATTATAATATTTTTTTAGTTTTCTCTTTTAGAACTTTTTATTATTTCCTTAAATATATATAATAAATAAAAGTTTTTTATTTTTACTAAATAATTATTTTCTTCTTAATTTTTAAATAAATTTCCTTTTATTAAATACTTTCTTATTATAATATAGAATTTCTAAAAATATTATAAGAACTTTTTTTAATACTTTTTATATATTTTTTATAATAATTAGTTTTAGAAAGTATATAATATTTAAAACTCTTTTTAGAATAATAAGAATATTTTATAAATATTATTCTTTCTTTTTCTTTTAAATAAATATATATATTATAATAACTTTTTATAAATTTAAATATTTCTTTAGATATAATAAAGAAAAGAAAAATAAAAGAATTTATTAAAAAACTTAAATAAATATTTTATATTATTATAAATAAATATTAAGATAATATTAAACTAAAAAGAAAATAATATTATAACTTTAGATTATATAAATATTTAAAGATTTTAGATTTAGAAAATAAAACTTATAATTATAATTATTATACTAAGATTAATATTAAATATTAGAATTAATAATATTCTTTTAATAGAAATTTATTAATAAAACTCTATTAATAAAATTATATTAATAAATACTTTTAATAGAACTTTAAATAAAGATAAATATATTTAGTAAAATAAGAATAAAATAAACTAATTATAAAATAAACTATTTAATAAATATATAATATTCTATTTACTTTTATTTATTCTATCTAAATAAAAGATAATAGAATTAATAAAATAATAATAATATAAAAATCTATATAACTAAATAGTTTTTTTATAATATATAAAGCTTTATATTTAATTTAATTAATTAAATTCAAGTTACTATTTATATTTATTATTATAATTATAATTGATTTATATTATAACTATTATTAATAATAAACCTTATAATATTATTATATAACTTTATTATCACTTAGTAATTAAGATTCTAACTACTTCTATATAATTTAGAAAATAAATATTTATAATAATAATATATTATTTAAATATTAAAAAATAGATTTTAAATTAAATTTACTATTATAATATATTTAAAAAAAATTACTTTATAAAATTTATAAAAAGAATTTATATATTATATTATTAATTTTTTAATTAATTTTTTAATTATATAAAAATATTAAAAAGAATATTAAATAACTTTAAAATTAATAATTAAAAATTTATATATATATAAATATAAAAAATAGAATTTATAATAATTAATTTAAAATAATATTTTTAATTTATTATTATTAAATATATAAATTATATATATAAATTATTAAAATATAAATATTATAAACTATAAGGTCTAAAGACTTTAAACTTAAAATTACTTAGTAAGGAATCTAATAGAATTTTAAATAAGAATAATATTTTATTAATTCTATTAATTAAGATTAATAAGAATAATAAAACTTATTTATCTTAGTAATTTAGATTACTAAGATAAGTAAGAATAAAAGTTTATATAAATAGAAAGTATTTTATTAGTATATAAAACTTTATATTTAATTTAAATAATATTCTTTATTAATTATTACTTGTATTTATTATTATATTTGATTTCTTATATAACTATTATTAATAATAAACTTTATAATATTATTATATAATCTTATTATTATATAATAATTAAGATTTTAACTACTTTTATATAACTTAAAAGATAAATATTTATAATATTTTAAATACTATTATTACTTTATATATTAAATCGAAATAGTTATAAATAATATTATAATAATTAAACTTTTAACTTAACTATTTACTTTAATAATAATTATAATTATATTTATATAAAACTATAATAATAATATTAATATATAAATAAAAGATATAAAAAGTAATAATAATAATAATAAGTTAAAAAAGTTTAAACTTTAAGAAACTTTAAAAGTTATATTACTTAATAAATATAATAATAATAGAAAAGAATTAGATATTTTTCTTTTATAATTAAAGATATACTTTAGATTTAATATTAATAAATTTAAAACTCAAGATATTAAAAGTCTCTAAATAACTTCTTATTTAAAAAGCGAAGTAGTTAAATAAATTAAATCTTTTTTAACTAACTATTTTAAAAAAACTAGAAATCTAAAATAAATAATAATAACTACTTTTATTATCTTTAAAAGCTTTAAAGGATTTAGAATAGAAATTCAAAAAGTCTTTAAAGATATTAATATTATTTAAACTATTGAAAGAAAGATTTTTAAATTAAAATAAATTAGATTAATTATTAACTATATTATTAAATTCTAAAAATATAATAATCAAACTAAATAGAAAATAAAAGTTCTTATTAATTATTATAAAATAGAATTTAAATTATTTATTAAAAAGAAATTATTAAAAAGAGATCTAATTATAAATATAAATAATTTAATTAAAGAAACTATTTAAATTAATAATCAAGAATATAAGTTTTAATATATAATTAATTTCAAGTTATTTAAATAATAAGATTAATATTATTAAAAGAATAAAGAAAAATTAAGATTTATAAAATAATAATACTTTAAAAAAGAGATTTATAATAACTTTATAAAGTTAGATATTATAAACTCTAAAAATAATCTTTTTTAAAAAGAAAGAAATTATAAATAAAAAAAGAAACTATATTTCGAATATAAATTTTTAGAATATTAATTAAGAGACTATTAAAAAAAGTTTTAAAGATAGAAACTAAAAAGAAATATTTAAAAAGAAAAAAAGTAACTTAAGATATTAATAAATAATAATAGTTATTAAAATAAAGATATATTTAAATATTAAATTAATATAATAAATAGATAAATTAAAGATTAGAATAATAATTATATATTACTATTATAAATAATATATTATAATAACTATTACTTAGTATATTAATTAGATAAAGATAATATAAATTAATATTTTAAGAAATTATAAAAGAAAGAGAACTAAATAAATATATTTATTTAATAATTAAAAAATATAATATATACTTTATTATAAATAAATAAAAAATAAATTATTAAAAAAAGAAATAATATATAAAGAGTTAAAATTTAGATTTACTTATATTAAATAGTTAAATATTATAATTATATTAGAAACTCTAAACTCAAAATAAATAAAGTTTATATATTAAAATATATAAATAATAAATATTTTAGATAGAAATAGTTTGAAATAAGAAAGATCTATTAAAAGCTCTCTAGAATTAATTTTAAAGATATTATATTTTAGATTAAGTAATATTAGATTATATTCTAATATTTAAGAAAAATATAATTCTAATATTAAATTAGAAATAAGAAGAATATTTATATAAAATAGTTAGTTATATAGTTTTTAATAAAAAGCTAAGTTTATTATATAAAATCAATAAATAAAAAAGTTAAAGTATAATAAAATATATTAATTATAGAATCTTATTATAAAATACTTTATATCAATTAAAAATAATTTACTAAATTATTTAAAATATTAATTAAAAAGTTAAAAGTTATTTTAAAGTTAAAATAGATTCTTTATAAAATATATATAAATAAATAAATACTTTAAATAATAATAGACTTAAAAGTAATAAAAAATTTTATAATATTAGAAGTTATAATATTTATAAAATTATAAACTTTTAAGAAATAAGTTCTATATAAACTTATATTTATTAATAAATAATTAATTAAAGATAATAAAGTTATTTAGTATAAAATATAAAAGTTTATAATATAGTTAAGATAATATTTTAAATAAATATAAATAGATTTAGTTTTATTAAAAAGATATTAAATAATTTTAAGAATATTATAATTAAAATACTATAATTTATATATCAACTAAATTAAATAGACTTTAAAGTTTAATAAATATAAATATAAAATAAAGTTTATATAAAGTTCTATAAAACTAATATTCTAAATTAAAAAGTAGTAAGAAAAACTATATATATTAAAAGTAAATAATATTTTGAAGATTAAATACTTAGTTTAAGATCTTTTATTAAAAGATATATTAATAAAGTATTAGAAATATATAGAGATTTTTAAAGAAAAGTTTTAAAAGAATATTTTATTAAAATATTAGTTTTAAGATTATAAGATAAAATTAAAAGAAAGAAAGAAACTATTATTTTTACTAATTATATTATTATTAAAGAAGAAATTTAAATTATTTTATAAATACTTTAATAA
>JANGZZ010000506.1:0-12491 GCA_026225955.1 Clarireedia paspali | reverse complement strand
TCCTGCTTTCAACACTGAACGCCTATAAAGAAGAGGCGTGGGTGAGGGGAATGTCGCAGGCCGTATTGCCGGTTGTATCTGTGATGCTCCTGACACTTACTTGGGACTTTTCAAAAAAATCCTCCCAGTCATTCGGGATGTTTAAGACCATTCTGCTTATGGGGTCAGCTTTGATCCTCATGGAATTTCTTCATATTCATCCAGGTATCATTATCGGTGCGCTTCTTCTTTGGGCGGTTTTATATAAACCCCGGCGGAAATCGGATCAAAAGGGGATGCCATCATGATTTATGTTCACATCTTTCTTGCCTTCTTCCTGCCCGGCATCCTCGGATACGGCGGGGGCCCTGCTTCCATTCCGTTAATAGAAAAGGAAGTGGTCGACCGCTACGAATGGCAATCGGTGAATGAATTCAGTGAAACACTGGCGATCGGCAATGCGCTGCCCGGTCCCATTGCCACAAAAATGGCCGGCCTGATCGGTTATCAGCAGGGAGGATGGCTTGGTGCAGCAGTCGGGCTGTTTGCCACCATTGCCCCTTCGCTGATTCTTATGCTGTTCCTTTTAAACATCCTGATGAAATACAAAGAATCTCCTCAGGTAAAGCGTCTTTCAGCGGTTGTCAGACCTGTCATCGCCGTCATGCTTGGAGTGATGACGTATCAGTTTTTGGATAACTCTGCGAAAGGATCTGGCATTTGGCATACGCTTTTTCTGTTTATCATCAGCCTGCTGCTTTTGGAAAAATGGAAGGTGCATCCTGCTTACGTGATTGCAGGTGCGCTTGTGTACGGAGGGGTATTCCTGTCATAGGAGCCCCTTTTTTTGTGCCTTTTTGGATTTTGAGAGATGTGCACAAACAGCTCTGATTTGCATCAATTTTAAATCATTCACAATAGTAATTTAGGTTATCAACACCCCTGTGAATAAAGTTTGGGACTCTATATATATAGTGGCGAACAGTTGTACCCACACAAAATGTGGATAGAAATTGTGGATATGTTGATAACTTCTGTTGATAACTTGTGTCGAAGTGTGGAAGATCGTGTGAATATCTTATAATTTGACAAATATTTTAAAAACGTTTACAAGATATTTACACAGAATGATGAAATTTGAGATTTTTCGTCATTTTTGTCATGATAAAGAGACTATTAGCAGGAGAGGGTCGTGTCACGTGAGAATCTACAAAGTTTTGAACAATAATGCTGCTGTCGTCCGGGACGGGGACCAGGAGAAAATTGTCATGGGACCGGGAATAGCTTTTCAAAAAAAGAAAAATGACATCATTCCAAAAAGCAAAGTGGAGAAGATCTTTGTGATGAAGGAAGAAAATGAAAAGTTCCAGCAGCTGCTGCAGATGGTTCCGGAAGAGCACATCGAGCTTGCCGAAGAGATTATCAGCTACGCAGAAGGCCGATTGATGTCTCCGCTGAGCAATCATATCCACATTGCCCTGACGGACCACTTATCATTTGCAGTCGAACGGATTCAAAATGGCTATGCCATTCAGAATAAGCTGCTGAGCGAAATTAAAGTGCTGTATAGAAATGAATTTGAAATCGGACAGTGGGCGATTAAACGGGCAGAAGAAAAGCTTGGAATCTCCCTCCCTGAGGATGAAGCGGGCCACATAGCACTCCACATTCATACAGCCAAACTGGACGCTGCAGACATGAAAGTGACAATCAGGCATACGGCCATTATCCAGGAATCAATTGATATGATTGAACGCCACTTTGGTGTGAGCTTGAGCAAGGATTCCATATCTTATCAGCGCCTGCTGACGCATTTGAGATTTGCTTTAAACCGGCTTGAGCAGAACGAAGATTTCCACGTGATGGACCGGGAGATGCTGCAGATGATTCAGAAAACCTACAGCTTCGCCTATGCATGTTCTGAGAAAATAGCGGACTATTTGAAAAAGGAATACGGCATGCAGTTTCCAGAATCTGAAATGGGATATATTACTCTCCATATTCAGAGGCTGAGCGAATAGTTTTTTCTTGACCGGAGCGTTTTCATCCCCTACAATGAAAGCGTATTACTTAACTTCATATCCGGGATTGTGACTGGTTATGCAGGCAAGACCTAAAATTTGTAAAGAGATCATTGGAGACACTCTGTCTATGATACCTTTATAAGTTTTAGGTCTTTTTCTATTTAAAAAAGGAGGAGAAAGGTATGAATTATAAAGATACTGCTGAAAAGTTGGTTCCGCTCCTTGGCGGGAAAGACAATATTATCAGTGCAACACACTGTGCGACACGTCTTCGTCTGGTCCTGCAGGATGACAGCAAGGCTGATAAAGGGGAAATTGAAGAGCTTGAAGGAGTAAAAGGAGCATTTGCAAGCTCCGGACAATTTCAGATTATCTTTGGAACAGGCAATGTCAACAAGGTGTACGAACAGCTTCAGCCGCATTTAGGCGTTCAGGAAACAGAGAATGTCTCGCATTCCGATGCTGTTAAACAGAAGATGAATCCTTTTGCCCGGTTTGCCAAAACCCTTTCAAATATCTTCGTGCCGATTATTCCGGCGATTGTCGCAAGCGGTCTGTTAATGGGGCTTCTTGGCATGATGAAAGCGTTCGAATGGGTGAGCGCTGACAGTGCCTTCATTGTGCTTCTTGATATGTTCTCGAGTGCAGCCTTCATCATTCTGCCAATCCTGATCGGTGTAAGTGCTTCAAAAGAGTTTGGGGCAAATCCGTACCTTGGGGCCGTAATCGGCGGGATTTTGACTCACCCGTCACTATTAAATCCGTGGGGACTTGCAGAAGCTAAACCAGATTACTTGAATTTTGCAGGCATGGACATTGCGATGCTCGGGTACCAGGGAACTGTTATTCCTATCCTGCTGGCTGTTTACGTGATGAGCAAAATTGAAAAAGGACTGCGAAAAGTGGTGCCAAACTCAATTGATTTGCTTGTCACTCCGTTCCTTACCATCATTTCGACAGGTTTTATCGCACTGATTGCCATCGGCCCTCTTGGACGCGGGCTGGGGTCAGGGATTACAGCAGCTCTAACATATGTGTATGACACGGCAGGCTTCCTTGCCGGACTGATTTTTGGCGGAACGTATTCTCTCATTGTTTTAACGGGCGTTCATCACAGCTTCCATGCTATAGAAGCAGGTTTGCTTGCTGACCTCGGCAAAAACTACCTGCTCCCGATCTGGTCGATGGCGAACGTAGCGCAGGGAGGAGCGGGTCTTGCTGTTTTCTTCATGACGAAGAGAGCGAAAACGAAAGAAATTGCCCTTCCAGGTGCCTTTTCTTCCTTCCTTGGCATTACAGAGCCTGTTATATTCGGGGTGAATCTGCGCTACCGCAATCCATTCATCGGGGGAATGATCGGCGGAGCACTTGGCGGTGCTTATGTTGTTTTCACGAATGTGGCAGCAAATGCTTACGGACTCACAGGAATCCCGATGATTGCCATTGTGGCGCCGTTTGGAACGGCTGCCGTCGTGAACTACCTCATCGGTTTTGCCATTGCGGTTGCAGGTGCCTTTATTGCCACGATGCTTCTTGGCATAAAAGAGGAAGAGAAGAAGTAGGATTTTGGGTTTAAAAGAAGAATGAGTAAGGAAAAGAAAATCAGGCAGGGTCCGTAACCTTGCCTGTTTTTCCTTTCAAAACAGAAAGGTTTGAGTGCGATGAAAAAAGGAATAATCAGTCTTGGAGAAGCGCTGATTGATTTTATACCGGTTGATTCTGAAAACCTTGTGTATCAGAAAAGCCCAGGAGGTGCTCCGGCAAATGTAGCAGTCGGTCTTGCAAGACTGGGTGCGCCTTCCTCTTTCCTCGGCAAAGTCGGGGATGATGTGCTTGGAACTTTTTTAAAGGAAACGCTTCAGTCATTGGGTGTGAATACAGACCATATGTTTCTGACAAAAGAAGCGAAAACGGGGGCTGTCTTCATTACGCTCGCAGAAGGTGGCGAGCGGTCCTTCGATTTCTACATTGATCCGAGCGCAGACCGGTTTTTGCATGAAGAGAATTTAGATGTGTCCCTGTTTGCTGAAAGCAAAATTCTTCACTACGGATCGATTTCGATGATCAGCGGGCCTTCAAAAAGTGCGACAGTCAAGGCGGTCGAACTTGCACGGGAGAACGGAATGATTGTTTCCTACGATCCCAATCTGAGGCTCAGCCTGTGGGAAAA
Source organism: Clarireedia paspali (assembly GCA_026225955.1). Lineage (NCBI taxonomy): Eukaryota > Fungi > Ascomycota > Leotiomycetes > Helotiales > Rutstroemiaceae > Clarireedia > Clarireedia paspali. Next base: position 8,318 of record JANGZZ010000506.1, on the reverse strand, counting down.
CGGAGAGACAGCCAAAGAAACGATTTTATCTATGTTCGGCAAGGCGGATCTGATCAAAATATCAGAGGAAGAACTTGAATTTTTGACAGGTGAATCTGACATTGAAAAAGGTGTAGAGAAACTGGCTGCTTATAACATTCCGCTGCTGTTTATCACTATGGGAAGCGAAGGCAGCTATGCATTTACAAAGAATGGGGCAGTCAAAATCGACGCGATGAGGGTGAATGCAGTTGATACGACAGGTGCAGGAGACGCCTTCGTATCTGGCATCCTTTATCAGCTGCACGAGCTTGAAACGCATCCGGGTGAGCTGAATGCGGATGAACTGAAGCGAATCGGCCGATTTGCCAGTGTATCGGGCGGCCTTGCTGCTTCTGTAAAAGGGGCTATGACCGCTTTGCCGACTCTTGGCGAAGTAGAAGACATTCTGAAAAAGGGATAAGGAGCTGAAGCGATGTGACAATGCGGGACGCTGAACTGAAAGAAGCCGCCTATTTAGAAGCGGAAATGAATAAAGAATTGGTTGAGAGCGATCCATATCGCCTTAAGCACCACATTATGCCGCCTGTCGGTCTGCTGAATGATCCGAACGGCTTCATTCAGTGGAAGGGAGTCTATCATCTTTTTTATCAGTGGATGCCGTTTAAGACAGGGCATGGTGCTAAATTCTGGGGTCATTACACATCTCAGGATCTTGTAAACTGGAAACACGAACCGATTGCGCTCGCACCAAGTGAATGGTATGAAAAGAACGGCTGCTATTCAGGCAGCGCAGTGGACGCTTTCGGGAAGCTGCATCTCTTTTATACAGGAAATGTAAAGGATGAGAACGGAGAGCGGGAGACCTATCAATGTCTGGCCGTATCTGAAGATGGTCTTCATTTTGAAAAAAAAGGCGTTGTAGCTGAGCTTCCGGAAGGCTATACCGCCCATTTTCGCGATCCGAAAGTGTGGGAGCATGATGGAAAGTGGTACATGGTTGTCGGTGCTCAAACCACTGATCTTAAAGGCCGAACAGCCATTTTCTCTTCTGAGGATCTCATGAAATGGACCTATTTAGGCGACGTGGCGGGTTCTCATACAGAGCAGCTGGGTGAATTCGGCTATATGTGGGAATGCCCGGATCTGTTTCATCTTGACGGCAAAGACATTCTGATCGTCTCGCCTCAAGGCCTCAAGCCGCAGGGGATGCTGTATCAGAATGTCTACCAGTCCGGCTACTTCTCCGGGAAGCTTGATTATGAGTCGGCTAAACTGACGCACGGCGACTTCACCGAGCTTGACAGAGGCTTTGACTTCTATGCGCCGCAAACAACAGAAGACGAGAAGGGCAGACGCCTGCTGTTCGCCTGGATGAGCGTGCCGGACCAAGCGGAAGACAAGCATCCAACCATCCAGCATAAGTGGATACACAACATGACATTTCCGAGGAAATTGTCGATGCGTGGCGGAAAACTGATTCAGCAGCCGGTCGAAGAGCTTGAAGCGTTGAGGAAAACAGAAGAAGCAGCGCCTGGCATCAGGGTGCAGGCAGGAGAGCAGCACCACACGTCTGGAACTGTTTTTGAACTGAAGCTTGAGAACCTTGAAGTCAGTTCCGGCCTTTCCGTTTCCATTAAAAACAATGCGGTTCTTCACTATTCCAGTGAGGAGAAAGTCTTTACGCTGACTCGCACAAGCTATGCTGATGGACAGCCGGAATCAAGACAGTGCCGGTTAGAGCACCTTTCCAGCCTTCATGTATTTGTTGACACCTCCTCCATTGAAGTCTTTATCAATGACGGAGAAGAAGTGTTCACAGCAAGATTTTTCCCGGAACCCGGTGAAAAAAGCATTGTGGTCTCAGCAGAGGGAGAGGCAGCTTTTGATTTGAAGAAGTGGGAGCTGTGAATAACTCGGGTGACAGGTTTCTGATGGAATTAGAGCTCTGTAATCAGGTGCTGCTGGGTTATGGGGCAGCAAAAAGTGAAAATGGTGCCCTATAAAGTGGTGGGGCTGAAATATGAGGTAGCAAAAAGTGAAAATGGTGCCCTGTAATTTGGCTGGTCTGAAATATGGGGTAGCAAAAAGCGAAAATGGCATCCTATAAAATGGTGGGGCTGAAATATAGGGCAGCCAAAAGCGAAAATGATACCCTATAAAATGGTGGGGCTGAAATATAGGGCAGCCAAAAGCGAAAATGGTACCCTTTAAATTGGCGCGGCCGAAATATGGCGCAGCAAAAAGTGAAAAGGGCACCCTATAAAACGGTGTGGCGGTAAAATAGGGCAGCCAAAAGCCATGCCCACAGCATATCAGACAAAACAAAATCACCCGGCATCCGCCGGGTGATTTTTGTTCATGAATTACTTATCTCCATGCAAACGCAATGCCGCATGATTTGTCGGTCCTACGTATTCATTCAGAGGGAAGGAATGACGGATGGCTGCCGTGATGAACTCTTTTGCTGTGTAGATGGCTTCTTTAACGGAAGCTCCTTTTGCAAGTTCAGCCGCAATCGCTGCCGAGTATGTGCAGCCTGCTCCGTGCGTGTAAGATGTGTCAATGCGCTCGCCTTCAAGAATCTGAAATTCTTTTCCGTCGTAGAGCACGTCCACTGCTTTTTCATGATCCAGTTTGCCGCCGCCTTTTACAAGGACGAATTTCGGGCCCAGGTCAAAAATCTTTACAGCTGCTTCTTTCATTTGATCAACAGTTGTAATTGTACCAATTCCGCTCAGTTGTCCTGCTTCAAATAAATTTGGCGTGACGACTGTCGCAAGCGGAGTCAGAATCTCTCTGAGGGCATCCGCCAGGTCAGGATAAAGCACTTCGTCTGCTCCTTTGCAGACCATAACAGGATCCACAACAACATTTTGCACATCGTATTTCTTTATCGTATCGGCCGCAAGCTTGATAATATCAACTGTAGGGAGCATGCCGGTTTTCATGGCGTCAACGCCGATGCCTTCCACAATTGTGGCTGCCTGAGCTTTAATGGTTTCAAGCTCCACAGGGAATACCTGGTGATGCCACTCGTTTGCAGGGTCCATCGCAACTACTACGGTCAACGCTGTCATTCCGTAAACGCCGCGCTCCTGAAAGGTTTTTAAATCTGCCTGAATGCCGGCACCGCCGCTGCTGTCTGATCCGGCGAACGTTAGGGCTTTTTTCATTGTCATAAGTATGTGTACCTCCATCCGGGTGATTAAGCGTATCTTCTCTCCTATTATAACAATTTCAAAAAAGGTTAGCCATGTTGGAGGAATGGCTGTAAGCGTGTCTGTCATTTCTCCATGCAAAAAGCCGGCGATTAGGACCCGCCGGCTTGAGCAGAACATGATACATCCATTTTTACATGAATGTCAGGGAAGTATATGCGGCCCTGCAGCTTGCTTTTGATGCATGAGAGAGGGTCTTCGGGGGCAGGCTCGGGTTTTGGTTCCGGTTTTGGCTCCGGCTTTGGAGCAGGCTTCGGTTTTGGCACAGGTTTCTCAGCCGGCGCCTTTTCATCATCTGCAGGAGGTGAATCTGCAGGCAGGGAATTTGGATAGTTGTTTGCTGCGGCGATTGCTTCAAAGGAGTGAGTGGAGTGCAGAATAATAACAGATGTGCCGGTTTGAACCTGGTCAAAGAGATAACGGATTTCTTCATTGTGCATGCGGATGCAGCCTGCACTGGCATAGGTTCCGATGGAGTTTGCGTTGTTATTGCCGTGAATGGCGTAAGTGGTGCCCTCCGTCCCAAGTGCCCTGAGGCCGAGCCACCTGTCGCCTAAAGGATTGCGGCTGTCTCCTCCTGGAATGTTCTCTTTGTAGTAAGGGCGGTTTTTGATCTTATTGACAATTGGAAAGGTCCCTTCCGGCGTAAAGGAATTGTCTCTGCCGGTAGCGACATGAAAGACGCGTATGAGCTTTCCATTGTCAAAAAAGGCCAGTTTATTGGTGCTTTTGTTGATGATGATAAGCTGCGGAATGCCGTCGGCTTTTGCCGGAATTGAAGCTTGAGAAAACAGGAAGAAAGCCGTGATGAACGCGAACAGCCATTTTTTCATTTCTCTCTAGTCCCCTTTTAAATGAATACAAGAAAAGATTACCAGACTGGATTTGAGGAATGTGTAGAATCTTCTTGTCGAATGCTGATAAAGGAAGTCTTTCTTTACCGTTCATTCTATTCGTGAGACGCAGTGGAGCGCATAATTGTTCCGTGAGAAATAAAAAATAGGCGTGCCTCGTCTGGACGAGACACGCCTCACATCTATATTGAGTAGGGGGAATATAGATTGCGTGATTACTGCTGGGCGATAATGACAACTTTGCCTTTATCGAGTTCTTCTTCCATGTGTGCTGCTTCATTTTCCGTCAGGCCAAGTGAGGCCATTTTAGAACGCAGCTCATCTCCGCGTGAACGGAATACGTTTTTCATAGACGAGAAGACGCCTTGTTCTGAAACGCCTACGCTTTCCGTATCTGTTCCCGATGTAAGATGCTTAGAACGGTTCGGGTCATGGGCGAATAGATAAATATCATCCTTTGTGAACCCTTCAACTTCAAGGTGATTGATTTTTTCGGTGGCTTGTACGCCGTTTTCAACAACGAATGTCTTCATAATCGATCTCTCCTTTTGTGCTGATGGTTTATATCTACCCCGTGTAATTATTTTTAAAACAAGCTTTATAAAAAGCTGTTTTTATGCTTAATCTAGATTTCAAATCGTACCCGTTCCCTTTCGCTCCAGTCACTTGCTTTCCGCGGGGAGCCCCGGGAGCCTCCTCGCTTCGCTTGCGGGGTCTCCCGTGTCCTCTTCATACCGCAGGAGTCAAGTGCCTTCCGCTTCAGTCCACTGGTGTTTTAAGCTTATATTCAGGAAACAAGTAAGAACGTATCCTGCTATATTATGAAGAATGCCATCAAATATCTAGGATATTGAAAGGCAAAATTGCGGTCGCGAATGTAGAAGAGGGTCATTTACACAGAAAGGTTTTCATTTTTGAAAAAAGTTTAACCAAATTAACCTACATTTTTTTGAGTGAAGAGCTAGTGTCGTTCCTGATAGCTCAGATTCGCCCTTCACACTGTTTTCCGCTCGCTGAAGAGAAAAGTCCAACTGCTTTTGTGCCTTCCGGGGCCCACACCCTCTTCATCCCTCAGGAGTCAAGTGCCTTCCGCTTCAATACACTGAGTTTGAATCTGTCCATAATAGCGGAAATTACAACAAAATAGCATGCCAAATCCTTCTGTCAATAAGCATCCCATGCCCGTTTATGGTTTAATGGATTAAAGAAACCAACAGAAATGAGGGGGATAAGCGTGCGAATTTCGATTGTTATTGTGACGTACAACCGGTTATATGCACTGGCGGATCTGCTGGAATCTATTGCCGGCCAGACACGGATGCCGGAAGAAATTATTATTGTGAATGATGGTGGAGAGTCAGTTGACTCCCTGAAGGAGTTTTATCATGAATTACCTATAAAGGTGGTTGATCTGAGAGAGAACTGCGGGCATGTTCATGCGAGGAATGCCGGGATTGAGGCTGCTTCCGGTGATGCCATCATGCTCAGTGATGACGATGATTATTTCACTCCCGGGCATATTGAGCGGATGGCCGGGGAGCTTTCAGACGGTGCTCAGTTTGTCTATTCAGATGTGGAAATTGTTACGTTTGAAGAAGAGAATCATGTCCGTCTGCCTGTAAGCAGGAGGCTGTTTGCCTATACATATGATCCGGATGAGATGAGGCGCTTTTCAACCTATGTGCCGTCGGGCAGTCTTTATTTAAAAAGCATTCACAGTGAGATTGGCTATTTTGATCCGGAGGTCCACAATTATTGGGACTGGGACTTTTTCCTGAGAGTGTCTGAAGCATTTTCCGTGAAGCGGGTTCCGGTGGCAAGCGTCATCTATGCCTTCTCTGCAGGCGGCAGCCATCAGTCTTTTTCCCTTAATAAAAAAAGACAGTCGTTTCTTGAAGTCCTTTGTGAAAAACACGGGCTTGGAAAGCTTCCGCAAAAAAACTTCTTTGTGCTCCTCGAAGAGCCGGAGCTGAAAAAGAGAGAGGCCGAAAGCCAGATTGTCTGGGACGGCAGGCCGATTCGGTCAAGACTGGTTTAACTCCTGCTATGCGGGAGTTTTTTATTTGTGTTGTTTGACTTTTTTGCACATCCAATATATTATATGTTTAAACATTTAAACAAACAAACAGAAGGAGACCTTTAAAAATGAAAACAGTATTGATTACAGGAGCATCAGACGGCATCGGAAAAGAACTTGCTTATAAATATGCGCAGGATGGATACCGCTTAGTCCTGGCTGCGCGCAGCGAGGAGAAATTACAGAAGCTTGCAGAAGAACTTAAGCCTGCACCTGTCATCGTGAAAAGAAAAGACTTAAGCGATATGAACCAGGTCCGGGAGCTATACGAAGAACTGAAGGCTGAAAGTGTATGTGTAGATGTGCTCGTAAACAACGCAGGCTTCGGCCTGTACGGAGAATTTCTCCGCACATCTGCTGATGAAGAGCTCAATATGATTGATCTCAATATTAAATCCATTACCCTGCTTGCCAAACTGTTCGCACCCGATATGGCTGAAAGAGGTTCCGGTCATATTCTCAATGTTGCTTCGACAGCGGCCTTTCAGCCGGGTCCGCTTATGGCTGTGTATTACGCCACAAAAGCATATGTGTTATCATTTAGTGAAGCCATAGAAAATGAACTTAAAGGGACAGGGGTCAGTGTTTCCGTACTTTGCCCCGGACCGACAAAAACCGGTTTCAGCGACCGTGCCAACCTCGGCCAGTCCAAGCTTTTCAAAAGCGGGGTCATGGATGTCAAAGAGGTGGCGGACGCGGCTTATAAAGGGCTGCACAAGAAGAAAATGGTTATTATCCCTGGACTAAAAAATAAAATGCTCGCAGCAGCCGTACGGTTTATGCCCCGCAAAACGGTAACAGGGGTTGTGAGAAAAACACAGGAACGTGCGTAAGAAAGGTGTGAAGTGAATGGGAGATCAGGCAATTGATACATTTCGATCTTGCATCCCATTATTCCATGCTCTCGGAGATCCCGCGAGACAGGATATAATTTTATTACTGGCAGAAACAGAGCGGCTGACCGTCAACGAAATTGCGGATCAGTCCAGACTTTCAAGACCGGCTATTTCCCACCATCTGAAAATCTTAAAAGATCAGGGACTGGTTGTCACTGAACAGCAAGGAACAAAGCGCTTCTATTCTTTAACACTTGAAGATTCAGTTTCCATGCTGAAAAAACTGATTTCATTAGTAGAAGAAACCTGCATGTGATTGGGGGAAACACAATTGAAACAGCTTCTTCACGACGGCTGGTGGCAGTGGCTTAAACCCGAATTTGAAAAATCCTATTATGCAAAATTGAGAGAATTCCTGAAAGAGGAATACGCATCTGAAACTGTCTACCCTCCCATGAATGATATTTTTCATGCTCTCGATGCAACATCCTACGAGAATGTGAAAGCTGTTATCCTCGGTCAGGACCCATACCACGGGCCGAACCAGGCACACGGGCTGAGTTTTTCTGTGCAAAAAGGAGTGAAGCAGCCTCCTTCACTGCGCAATATTTTTCTCGAACTGAAAGATGATCTCGGATGCGAGCCTCCGGATCACGGCTGCCTCGAAAAATGGGCAGACCAAGGTGTGCTCCTCTTGAATACGGTCCTCACCGTGCGGAAGGGACAGGCTGCCTCCCATAAAGGTCAGGGATGGGAGACCTTTACCGACCGGATCATTGAGCTTTTGAACGAACGGGAACAGCCGGTTGTGTTTATTCTATGGGGAAAGCATGCAGCGGCCAAAAAAGAGCTAATTGATGAAAACAGGCATGTCATCATTGAGTCGCCTCATCCAAGTCCTTTTTCTGCACGCAGAGGGTTCTTCGGAAGCAAACCGTTTTCAAAAACAAACGAAGCACTGCGGAAACTGGGTCGGGATGAAATTGATTGGGAAATAGAATAAGAGTAAACGCCTTGGACCATCCGTTCCCAGGCGCTCTGCATGAAAAAAGGAGGTGCCTCTGCACCTCCTTTTTGTCAGCCATTAAATTCCGCCGGTTACACGGTCACGGTTTGTCACCATCAGAAGAATTTTACCCTCATCAAGCTTTTCTTCATATCGCTCAGCTTCTTCCTTGCTGAATCCGATTTCTTCAAGCTTTGTGCGGAGCTCGTCTCCTTTTTTGCTGAAAATGTTGCCTACTGCGCTGCCTAGACCCATTTCAGAAAGTCAGATTGTGTTGGCGTCCGTATTGCCTGCTACACGGTTGGTGCGCTCGTCGTCGTGTGAGAGAATATAAATATCCTGCTT
>JANGZZ010000505.1:0-12498 GCA_026225955.1 Clarireedia paspali | reverse complement strand
ATATACTTTATAATTTAATTTAACTAGTTATATTATTTTTAAAAAGAATATTATAAAAAACTAATTATTATTATAATATTATTTAATATATTTATTTTTAATATATAAGAAAGTAAATAATTATAATATTAAAGAAATAATATACTTATTAATATATATTTAAATATATTGAAAACTAGTTAATAATCTTTATTAAAGTAGAATAAAATATTAATTTTAATTAGATTAATAAATAACTTGATTATAATATTAAAATTATAAATAAAATATTTATAAAAATTATAAAATCTAAAAAATAATTATATACTTTTTATTATTAAAAGATAAACTTATTATTATATTATAATAATCTTTTTAAAATCTATTTCTATATTATTAATCAAGATAATAAATTTTAAATATTTAATATAAATAATATTAAATTTATATTTTTTAAGATTAATTTATAATTTAATATTTTAAAGATATTATAAAACTAGTTTAATATAAACTTTATATTTAAATATATTTTTAAAATAAATTAAAATATTATTAAAATATATTATATAAAAAATATCTAAATAATTAAAAAGAATATTATTTATATAATATTAGTATATAATAAAGTTATTAGTTAGTTTAAAAAATATAACTTTATATTTATAAATACTATAATATATATAGAATATAATATATTCTTTTAAAACTAGATTTATTTTAATATAATAAAATATTTATTTAATATCTAGTTTAATAAAGATTTTTATATAAAAGATATAAATAAAAGTTTTATTAATAAATAGTAATAAATAATAATCTTTATAAATAAGTATATTAAATATTTAAAAATTAATATAAAAATATAATAATCTATTTAACTTTTTAATAAAAAAGATTAAAATAATAAATAAAATTTAATTTAATTTAATAAATCTTTTTATTAAGTTTTTAATAAAGTATTTTTTAATAGTTTTAAGTTTTTTAATTAATATTTTATATAATAAATTATAATAAAGTTTATTTTTTATATTTTCTTTTAAAATAATTTTATAATTATAAGATTAACAAAATAATAAAATATTTAACTTAAATTTAAAAAATATAATTAAGAATTCTTAATATTTATTAGAGATTAAAAGTTTAATATTAATTTCAAATAAAGAGATTATAATAGTTAATTAAAATTAAAAGATAGAATATAATTATTTAAATAATAAAAAAGTAATTTATTTATTTTTTTATTTAGTTTATTAATTTTCAAGTAATTAATTGATCTTATAAATTAAAGTAATATTTAATTTATATTAATTATCTTGATTATAAAATATATAAAAAGTAGTTTTAAAGATTATATATAAATTGATAATCTTTTTTAAATAATTTATTTAAAACTTTTAAAAAGATTTAAACTTTCTAATAATAATTAAAAGTTATATTAATTATTTACTTTTAAAAATAATTTTTATTATTTTAAATATATAAACTTACTTTTTTAAAAATATTTTATAAAGTTTAGATAATTATAAAATTAATAAAGTAATTATAATAAAAGTTAATTTTACTTTTCAAGTTATTAAGTAATATAAAATTTCTTTTATATTAATATATTATAATATTATTATTATAATTATTAAGATAACTATTTAATTATCTAAATAATTAATATTAATTTATTATTTTTAATACTCTTTTAATTTATAATCTTATTAATTTATATTCTACTAATATTTATAATTAATTATATAAAGATTAAAATTAATATAAATATATAATATAAATTAAAAGTATATTTAATTAAAAGATAAATTTATAAACTAATATAGTTAATATTATTTATAATCTAGAAGAATTTAATTTTCAAATAATTATATTCTTTTAAAGATTATAAAATATATTAAATAAATAATTAAAAAAGAAATATAAATCTAAAGTTAATTATTAATAAATAGATTTAAATAAATATAATAAGAGATTTCTTAACTTTTCTTATTATTATATTTTTTAATTAATAAAAAAGTTTTCAATCTTTTTATTATAATCTTTTAAATTAAATTAAATATTTTAAAGAATTTAATATTAATAAAAATAAAATTATTTATTTTAAAGTTAATAAAAGCTTTAGTTTAAAATAAATATTAATTTCTTAATAATATATAAAGAAATATTATATACTTTCTATTTAATAATTTAATTAAATCTAAATATCTTATATCTTTTATTTTATTTAATAAAAAGTTTTTAATTAAATATAATCTTTTATTTAATTATTAATTATATAAATAATAATAATAATTTTAACTTTATATTTATTTTTTTATTTTTATTTATTTATAATATTAAAATATTTCTTTTCTTAATTAAAAGAGTTAATATTAATAATATTAATATAATAAAGAGTAATATTATAAGAATAATTAAAAGTACTTTTAAAAGGAAAATTATCTTTTAATCTATTTTAAAAGATAAATATAATATTTCTTAATATAAAATAAAAAAGTATTTTATTAATAATAGAATTAATTAATATTAATAAAATAAAGTAATTAAAATTAGTTTTATAATTTAGTAAAAAGTAATTAGTTTAATTAATAATAATTTCTTTATTAAACTTAATTAGGATATTAATAAAATAATATATAAAAGTAAATATAATAATATAAATAAGTTAAAGAAATATTAATAATTTTTTAATATTATCTTATTATTTTAAAAAGTTTAAATATTAAATTAATTTTTATAAAGTTATAACTTGATATTAAATATTTTTAATTTGATTTCAATAATATTTAATAAATTTATAAAAAAGATCTTTATAGATTATTTCTTTTAAAATTAAGTTTATAAAAGTTAGAATATAAAGTTAATAATAGAATTTTTTAAATAAAGATAATAGTTTTGAAATAATTATAAATAATATATAATATTTATTTTTAATAAAGATAAATTTAAAATTATTATAGAAAAGTAAATATAATTCTTTAATTAATTATTTTATAAACAAAAGTAGTTTTTATAAAAATAATTCTTTAAAATAATTAAAAATAATACTTTTAACTTAATTATTTATATATTTACAAACTTAATATTTATTAAAGTAAATATATATAATTAGTTTATTAAAAATTATATATTTCTAAAAAGATAAAGAAATATTAGAACTATTATTAAACTTATTAATAAAATTAATAATTTAAAAAAGTTAAATTAAATTAATATTAAATAAAGAAAGGTTATAAATTAGATATATATAAATAAATAGATTATATATATTATTAATTATTTAGAAATAAATATATAAAGTTATTAAATTATATTTAAAACTATATTATTTAAATATTTTATTTATAAATAATTTAATTGTTTTATAAGATAATTATTTATTAAGAACTTTTAATTTAGTAATAAACTTTAATTATTTAATAAAAAGAATTAATTAATCTTTTATAAATTATATTTATTAAAAAGATATTAAAGAGAGAGTAATAATAATATTAAAAGTAATATTAAAAAAGATATAAATAAAGATTAATTTAGTAATTTAAACTTATTATAATTTTGATTATTTTTATTAAACTCTAGTTTATATTTATAATTCTAAAATTAATATAGTTAATATAATTAACTTATTATTTATTAAAAATAAAATAGAGTTTTAATTTTAAAGTTAAAAAAATAAAGAATTAATTACTTTACTTTTTTTTTATTTCTCTTTTTTATATTAATATTAGAATTTATAAAAGTATTATTATTATATTAAATATCTAGATTATTATTAATATTCTTAAACTTATTAAAATAAATATATCTTATAAAGAGAATTATAATAGATATAAAGATTTGATTTTATTATAATATTTTAATACTCTTTTTAAATACTTTATATTTAGTATTTTAAAAAGAAAATATATTATTAAATAAAACTAGTTAATAAAAATAAGAATATAAAAAATATATAAAAAAAGTAAAAAAGTAAATAAAGTTTATAAATAAAAAATAAAAAAGTAAGAATAAAAATAAAAATAATAATAATAATAATAATAATATTTATATTATTATTTAATAAAATAAATCTTTTTTTAATAACTTTAATAGTTTTTTAAATAAAGAGAATTAAAAATAAAGTATTATTTAGATAATTACTAATTAATTAAAAAGATTAATAATAAGTTATTAATAATATAATAATATATTATAGAAATTTAATAAAGAATAAGATTATATTATTCTTAAAATTAATAATTAAAAAGTTAAAAAAGTTAAAAAACTTTAAAAGTTTATATATATATAATAATTATATAAGTTATATATTTAAAGTATATATATATTAAATATATTTAAAAGTTTATCTTATTATTAAAAATAATAAAGTTAATATAATATATAAAGATTATTAATATAATAAATTTAAATAATTAAAGTTAATATAATATATATAAAAATTATTAATATAATAAGTTTAATATATATAAATTATTATAATATTAATATTTTTCTTATTAATTCTATTTATCTTAATATTATAATTAATAAATAATTAAATATATAATTTGTTTTTTAATTAATTAATAATTAATAATTTTAATAAAAACTAAATAAACTAATTTATATTAATTATCTTATTAAATTAAATTTTAATTAAAAGTTTAATAAGTTTATTATAAAAATTAATATTAATTAGATATTATATTTATTTAATTTAATATTATTATCTAAATTCAAAGAATTATATTATTTATTATTATTAATTAATAAGTTTAATATTATCAATTATTTTAAATTAAGATATAATAATTAATAAACTTTTAAAAAAAAAGAAAAGTAAATATAAAAAAGTATTTAAAAAATAACTTTTAAATAAACTAATAGATAGTTTTATTTATATAATAAAGTATATATTATACTAGATTTATAACTATTATAATTAGATAATAATTAAATATATAAAAATAATAAAAATAAAGATTATAATATATTAATAAAAGTTCTTTACTTTATATAAAGATTATTAATTTTTAATAATATTATAATAACTATTATAAACTTTAGTTTTAATATTAATATAAATCAGTTTATAAAAATTAACTATATATTTATATAATCAAGTAATTAATCTTATTTAATAATTCTAGATATTATATAATTCTAAATATTATATAATTCTTTCTATAATAAAAATAATAATAAAAATAATAATAATAATAATATATTTTTATTATTTAATTCTTATTAAATTTAATTATAATATTTAAATTAAATTAATTATATTAATCTTTTAATTATTTTTTAATAAACTTTTTATAATAAAATAATCTTTACTTTTTACTTTAATATAATTAATATTCTTTTAAATAATTTTATTATTATTATTTTTATATATTATTCTAAATTATTTAATAAAGTTTAATTTATTTTTAAAATAATATTAAAAACTTCTTATTAATCTATTATATTTATTTATATTACTTTTTAAGATTTTATAATATATATATAAAGATCTAATATTTATGTTAATAATTTATATATTCTAAATAATTAAAATCTTTTAAATAAATATAAATCTTCTATATAATAACTTTTATAATAAAATATTAATTATTTTATTTATTTTTAAAGCTTTTTTATTATTTTTAATTTATTAACTAATTATTATAAAATTTATATAATATTATATAAAAAATTAATTATTTATAAATTTTTAAAGAAAGAATTAAAAGATTATTTTATATTAAATTAAAATAGTTATTAAATAATAATAAGATTATTAAATAAAAGTATTTAAAGTTTATTTAAATAACTTAAAATATAATATTAAGAATTAAATATATATTAAACTTATAATTATCTAATTTTTATAAAATTATAATTTAAATACTTTTTATATATAATTAAGATTCTTCTAATAATATCTTATTATATATTAATTAATATTTTTCTTATATAAATAATTTAGAATTATTTATTTATTAATAATATTTATTATATTGTTAGTTTATATTAATCTTTATATTTAATTAAATTTATAATTATTTAAAAAGAATTAATTAAAAAAAGGATTTTTATTAAATAATTTAATTATTTTATTAAAAATTATTTATTTTATTTATATTTTATTTTATATATTAAGATTAAATTATTAATAAATTTTATTTTTAAAAAGATATAATAAATAAATAAATAACTTTTAAAAAATATTTTATAAAGTTTTAATTATTATATTTAACTTTTTAATTTTACTCTTTATATTTTATAAATTTAAATAAATATAGAAATATTCAAATTATTAATATATAAAATTCTTAATAAAACTATTAATTAGTATATTCTTTATAAATAAATAAATAATATTAAATAATTTCTTTAAATATTCTTATTTTAATTATATATTTTAGATATTAATATATTTAAATTTAATTAATATTCTTTTATTTTTATTTATAACTAGTTTTATTATTTATATATTATTATAATAAATAGTAATAAGTTTAAATATTATTAATTCGAGTTCTTTTAATAATTTGTTTATTATTATAATCTTCTTAATAGTTCTTTTAATATTAAATAACTTTATTTTAATTATAAAAGTTATTATTATATTTTACTTTAATATTTTCTAAATAATTAATCTATTATATAAAGATATTATATATTTTTAAGAAAATCTTTTTATTTTATTATTATTAATAAATAATATATTTAATATTATAAATAATTAAAATAAATAATTTATATTATATTTAATAATAAAGTATTTTATTTTTTATAAATAATTAATATAATAATTAATTACTTTTAAATAATCTTTAAATAAATTAGTTAGAAAATAAAATAATTAAAATATTATAAATATAATATCTATATATAAAGTGATTATTATATATAAAATTAATTTAACTTTCTTTTAATATTCTTTAATTATTAATCTTATTATAACTTCCTTATTTTTTTTAAATTCTATTATTAAAAGTAAAATATTTATAAACTTATTATTTATTAAATTAAACTTTCTAATAATCTTTTTAATATAAATATTATAGATAAATTATAATTTCTTTTAAAATTAATTTCTAATAATCTATATTCTTAAAAACTATTTAATATTATTTATTTTATATAGTTTATATATAAATTAGATTTTATTAATAATTCTTTTTATTTTCTTAATATATTTCTTATTATAAATAATTTAAATATTATTAATAAAGAAAAGTATTAATACTTTATAATTTTTAATAATAAATATATAAAGTTTATTTAAATATAACTTTATTTTTAATTTAATTAAAGTTTTAATAAAATCTTTAAATTATATTATTAATAAGTTTTATAAATTATAAAAAGTATAATTAATAATAATAACTATACTTTCTACTTTATAATTATTTAAAAGATAATATATAATTAACTCTTTATTTAAATTATATAATATATTTATAAAAGTATTTATTATATTAAATTATTTAGTTTTAAAATTAAATTTAATAATTATAATTATAATAATATAAAAAGAATAAAAAGTAAATATTATAATATAAATTAACTTAATTATACTTTTTATTTATAAATCTTCTTTTATTATAAATTATAATTTATATTTAATAATATATTTATTTTAATTAGTTTTATATATAAAAACTTATTTAAAAAATATTAATTATATTTTTATTAAACTTTTTAATATTTTCTTTTATATATTCTAAATCTTAAAATTATTAATTTTTTTATTATAATTAACTTTAAATATTAATTCTATTAAATATATATTTAAGTTTTAATATTATTTAGATAATTTTATTATTTAACTTTTATAAATTTTAAATAATTATAAGTTTTTTTAATTTAATTATAATAATAATAATTATTATATTATAAAGTATTATAAATTTATTTTATTTTTTATCTTTATTTATATTTAGATAATTAAACTAAAATATATTATAAAAATTATTAAATTTCTATTATAGTTAAATAATAACTAGATATATAAGAATAATAAAAATATAATTAATTAGATTTATTAATTAATCTCTCTCTACTTTCTTCTTGAGATTTTCTATTTTATTTATAAAGATTAATAAAAGTCTTTTATAAAGAGAGTAGTTTTATTTGATTTTATAATTTATAAAGGAAATATAAATAAAGATTATAATATATTAATAAAAGTTCTCTATTATATATAAAGATTATTGATTATTAATAATATTATAATAATTATTATAAACTTTAACTTTTATATTAATATAGATTAGTTTATAAAAACTAACTATATATTTATATAATTAAGTAATTAAATCTACTTTATAATTTTAAATACTATATAATTTTAAATATTATATAATTCTTTTTATAATATATCTCTTAGCTCAAATATTAAATTATAATAAATTAAAGAAAGTTCTAAATAAAAGAAATATCAAATATAATTATAATTAATTTCTTCTATTTATTTATTTAAAATTAATAATTAAATAATTACTTCTAAGATAATTTAGTTCAGAATTATAACTAGTATTAACTAGTTAATATATAATTAACTTAGTAAATATTTATTTTAATTAAATTAGAATATTTTAAATAATAATTATTATTATTATTACTTTAATTAAATATAATTATAAATAAATTTTTTATAATAATAAGGTTTAAAGTAACAATTTTATAATATATATATTTAAATTATTTCTTCTTATTTATATTATATATTAGTAATATTAATATTATTACTTTCTATTTATTTTTCTAATAAATTTATATTAATACTCTTTAATTCTTTTTAGAAAGTTTCTAAGAAACTTTTATTATATCTAAATATAATTATATATTCTTAAGTAAATAGAGTGATAATAGAGATAAATATATTAATTTCTATTTAATTAAATATAATCTTTATTATAATTATATTTATAATTTAATAATTCCAGTTAATTTATCTTATATTCAATAAGTTATTTAGTAAGTTTATAAATAATATAATAATATATAATCTTTCTCTTCTATTTAATTAAAGATAGTTAGTAAATTTAAACTTTTTATCTTTAACTTTAACTTTCTTAATTTTAAGTTTCAAGTATCTTCAATTAATAATAATATTATTATTATAAAAATTATTTAACTTTTAATAAATATAAGTTTTAAACTCTTTTTACTTTTCTAATTATTTTACCTTTTAGTTACTAATTATTTATATAACTAAGTTTTAAATTCCCTCTTTTTATATTTAATATATATAAATTACTTATTTTAGTTTTTATCTAAATAAAACTTTTATATATTTTCTAATTATTCTTTATAAAGAACTTTTAAAATTATCTTCTCTTTATAAATTTTATATATTAAATTATATTTTTGATTTTAAAAAAGATAATTCTCTTTCTATAAATTAAAGTAAATAACTATTTATTCTATTTTAAAGTTTAAATTAACTAATATTTCTATTATAACTTTTTCTCGATTATAATATTTTATATATATAAGTTTATAAACTAACTAATTTATAAATACCTTTTAAATACTTTTAAGATTTTATAAAATATTTTTATTTTTATTATAATCTCTTATTATTAAGTTCTTAAATTAGTTTTAAGTTTAATAAATATTATATACTTAGTTAATCTATTTCTTATTTTAAATATCTTGAAATAAAGTATAATTCAAAGTATAATTAATATATAATATAATTCTTTAAAATAGATTTTACTTTATTTTAATTATCAACTTAGATTTTATAATATAAAAATAAAATAATTATTATTTTAAATAATCTTTAACTAGTTAGAAATAATCTTTATATAATAGTTAACTAAAGTAATTTAATTAATAATTATTTTATTACTTTTACTAATATTAAGAATATTTCTTCTAATAATATTCTAAATCTATTTAATAAAAATATTAAAACTCTTTAAAATAGTATTTAGAATTATCTTAATTTTAATAATCAAAGTAATTATTATTATATTTCTTATTTTAATTATATTTATAATACTCTATATAGTTTTAAAAAAGGATATTATTATAATTAACTATATATTAGAAAGTCGAATTATTATTAAAGTTATAAGATAAAGAAATATTATTTTATTTTTAAAATCTTAATATTAACTATTAAGAAGTTATTAATACTTTCTAAATAAAGAATTTCTAATAAAGTAAGTTTCTAATTTAATATCTTTAGAATTAGACTAATTTTTAATTATTAGAATTTAAAAGATATTTAGAAGTTTTTTAAAATATTAATTAAAATATATAAATTAGAGTAATATTTTATAAATCAACTATTTAATAAAAAGAATAATAGTTAAAAGAAAGATAAAAATAATAATAAAGATAATAATAATAATAATAATAATATATTTTTATTATCTAGTTTTTATTAAACTTAGTTATAATATTTAAGTTAAATTAATTATAATAATATTTTAATTATTCTTTAATAGACTTCTTATAATAAAATAGCTTTTATCTCTCTTTTTAATATAATTAGTATTTCTCTAAATAATCTTATTATTATTACTTTTATATATTATCTTAGATTATTTAATAGTATTTAACTTATTCTTAAAATAATATTAAAGACTCTTTATAAATTTATTATATTTATTTATAATACTTTTTAAGATTCTATAATATATATATAAAGATCTAATATTTATATTAATAGTTTAAGTATTTTAAATAATAGAAATCTTTTAGATAAATAATATTCTTTTATATATTAGCTTTTATAATAAAATATTAATTACTTTAATTATTTTTATAACTTCTTTACTACTTTCAACTTATTAACTATTTATTATAAAGATTATATAATATTATATAAAAGGTTAATTACTAATAGATTTTTAAAGATAAAAGTTAAAAAACTATTTTATACTAAATTAAAGTAATTATTAGATAATAATAAAATTATTAAATAAAAGTATTTAAAGTTTCTTTAAATAGTTTAGAATATAATATTAAGAATTAAATATATATTAAATTTATAACTATCTAATTTTTATAAAAATATAATCTAAATACCTCTTTTTATAATTAAGAGTCTTTTAATAATATTCTTATTATATATTAATTAATATTTTTTTTATATAAATATTCTAAGATTATTTATTTATTAGTAATATTCACTATATTATTAGTTTTTATTAATCTTTATATTTAATTGAATTTATAAGTATCTAGATAAGATTTATTAAAAAGATAATTTTTATTAAATAATCTAATTATTTTATTAAAAATTATTTACTTTATTTCTACTTTATTTTATATATTAAGATTAAATCAATAATAAGTTTTACTTTTAGAAAAGTATAATAAATGAAAAAGTAATTTTTAAAGAATATTTTATAAGGTTTTAATTATTATATTTAACTTCTTAATTTTACTCTTTATATTTTATAAGTTTAGATAAATATAAAAATATTTAAATTATTAATATATAAGATTCTTAATAAAGTTATTAACTAATATATCTTTTATAAATAAATAAATAATATTAAATGATTTCTTTGAATATTCTTATTTTAACTATATATTTTAGATATTAATATATTTAAACTTAATTAATATTCTTTTATTTTTATTTATAACTAGTCTTATTACTTATATATTATTATAATAAATAATAATAAATTTAAATATTATTAATTCAAGTTTCTTTAATAATCTATTTATTATTATAATCTCTTTAATAATTCTTTTAATATTAAATAACTTTATTTTTATTATAAAAGTTATTATTATATTTTACTTTAATACTTTCTAGATAATTAATCTATTATATAAAGATATTATATACTTTTAAAAAGATCTCTTTATTTTATTATTATTAGTAAATAATATATTTAATATTATAAATAATTGAAATAAATAATCTATATTATATTTTATAATTAGATATTTTATTCCTTATAAATAATTAATATAATAATTAATTACTTTTAAATAATCTTTAAATAGATTAGTTAGAAAATAAAATAATTAAGATATTATAAATATAATATTTATATATAAAATAGATCTAATTTTCTCTTAATATTCTTTAATTATTAATCTTATTATAACTTTCTTATTCTTCTTGAATTTTATTATTAAAAGTAAAGTATTTACAAGTTTATTATTTATTAAACTAAACTTTCTAGTAATCTTTTTAATATAGATATTATAAATAAGTTATAGTTTCTTTTATAATTAGTTTTTAATAATCTATATTTCTAAGAATTATTTAATATTATTTATCTTATATAACTTATATATAGATTAGATCTTATTAATAATTCTTTCTACTTTCTTAATATATTTCTTATTATAGATAATTTAAATATTATTAATAAAGAAAAGTATTAATATTTTATAATCTTTAATAATAAGTATATAAAGTTTATTTAAATATAACTTTATTTCTAATTTAATTAAAGTTTTAGTAAAATCTTTAAATTATATTATTAATAAGTTTTATAAATTATAGAGAATATAATTAATAATAATAATTATATCTTCTATTTTATAATTATTTAAAAGATAATA